>PNEQ01123927.1:0-23760 GCA_003012365.1 Medauroidea extradentata
AATATTGCCCGGGGGTACTGATCACGTATTCTTTTCTGAACTCCTGTTTCTTGACCAGCCATTGTTGCACATCCATCAAACCCCAGGCCAATAAGTTTCGACATATCCAACTGTAGTTTATCTGTAAATTTTAAAATAGCTTCTGAGATGCCTTCTGCATGAAGGTGATCAAGTTCAACAAACCCAAGAAATTCCTCCTAGATGCACCAACCTGTAATATCTTCTGAAACGTAACGCACACCAAGTGATAGCTGCTCTTTGCCACTAATATCAGCCGTTTCATCTGCCATCAAAGAAAAGGCCTGACTCTTGTTTACTGCAGCCACAATCTCTTCTTGGATCAATGTCCCGCATATACTTGTCAAATCATTTTGAACTCGGTGTGAAGTGTATCTCTCTTTGCTTCCCCGACTTGATGCAAGATGTTCTTGAAGCACTTTGTCTCCAGCATCAATTCTAAAGTGCAGTAGATCATGGAAGTTACCTTTTTGAGAATATTTTCCTCGAAGTGAAATACAGTATCGTGAATACCACAAAAAATAATCGAGCTCAAAATGGACTTGAGTTTCCTTCTGTTTGAAGTAACTAGTTCAATGGCAGCCGAGTCAATTTGCTCAATAACACTTTTCTTTTTCATTTCCATGGAATCAGAAAAGTGTTTGGCATTGGTAACAACTTCATTGTGCCACTGTGATCTTGCATATGTACAGGCATCTTCATGAAAGTGTTTATAATCTTGATGTACTGTTACCATGAATGCACCAAATACTCCTCGTTTCAGAGTTGGCCTGAAGAGAACACAATATTTACAAAGTCCGCCTTTTAACTGAGGGGAGTAGACAAGCCATGGATATGCACTTAACCAATTCTTCTGGAAATGTCGAATTTTGTTATCTTTTGCATCTTGTTTGAAATTATGAGAAGCAAAATGAACACGAGGATTGGTTAACATGTTGTACCTAACATCATCTGTGACACCAGTTTTGTTAACGTAAACGTACTGTCCCAAATCAAAACTAGCTAAATCAAAATCGTTTAAAGAAATATCTGCATCACTAACAGGTAAAGTATTTGAACAAGTTGAAAACTGGGTACAAGTAAATTTTGCTGCTGAGGAAGTGTGTTTGTTTTTCACTACGTGACAATGATACAGAGGATGTCAAACAATAATCTGAAAAACTCCCAGTTGCTGTTTCATTGCTAGACAATGATGTCACACATGATGATGCGATATTCGAAGAATCAGATGTGGCTGGTTCGTGAACAGGCAGATTCATTACACATGAAGATGTTGGAACAGGAGGCAATATAGATGTTGTGCAATCTGATGAAGCCAATGAAGATATCAGTTTTTATGATGATGACGAGAGAGCAGCAGTATTTTCTTTTGTAGCATTAATATTTTCATCTGGACTGGTCACAACTGATTCCTGTTCTATCCGGGGCTTCTTTGCATTATTGAAGAATTTTCTAATGTTCATGTTGATGATTCTGAAATAAAGCCAAGTTTTGTTTTAAAAAACAGAGATAGGGACAATTTTAGTTCCTGAAATAAATAAAAGATAATTTCACACTTTACTTTAAAGTAATTAAGTAAACATTACATTGTTCAACGTAAAAGCCCATTATAACGCAGGCCTCGGCAGGGAGTGGGATCGAACCCGGCCACAACCCACTCCTTAAGAGCGTGGTGCGTTAGCGATTACGGCCACCGAAACTGCGCTATAGAGAAAGCGAGAGAGAAGGCCAGACGAAACTGCAAGAGGCTAAGAGCGTAGTTGCTGCATGAGCCACCCGTGAGTGAATGACGGTTTAGCAAACATTGGAGTCTACAAAGTAGCTATGAAAACCTTTACTACCAGACTCAGACTGTATTTCGTTAGCACTAGCAGTAAATACAAAATGTGCGACGTGTATCTATCTTGCACTGGCATTGTTCTCTAGTGTTTGATACAAATAAAATTACGTATTTTTCCGTAGCCAACGCCCCCTTTGCGTTTTTGCTTTTCACGACAACCATTTCTTATCATGTAATTTTTTCCTAATAAAGTTAAGTTCCTTTCTATTTAAATGACTAAATCAATTGTAGCTAGGCCGTAACCCATGTTACATCCAAGAAGAGAATATTGTGTTTCAACAAATTGACTAATCAATAATCATGCAATGACCATAACGAGTTAAAGAGCAATTGAACGACGACAACAAAATGAATATCACCTTGTAAGTAAAGAGTAGATACTGTACTACTAACCAATCTCTCCGTTCGTTCATAAAGACAAAACATTTCCCATTTCAGGCTTGAGACACAGTAACATAGCACGAGCAGTTTACTGACGGTCGTACGGTGCACCTGCACAGACTGACTCACATTCGCAGACTGAACGGTCGGCAACTGTAGACTGTAAACAATCGGCAGGCAGAGGCAGGTGCACTATGCCACTAAACAATATCTATGGACAGTAAGCTGCTGCCAAAAGCCAGCAGGTGTTCCAACTCCGTAACATTGAATACATCTTGGATGAACCCATTCCTTATCAGAGGGGTGTAATATGAGTGTGAGTGCACAGACTCAGAAATACATTGCATATGTTTATGTAAACAGGAACGGATATAGTCTGTGTTTTAAAACTAAACTAAACACATTGTGGAACATCTGTTAGGGGGGGGGGGGCTCAGGCCCCCCCCTGCCCCCCTGATGGGCGCCCTTGGCTGCTTATAGGAATTCTGCACCATCAACAAGGGTACACTCCTTTGGAATGATGATGAGAGTGCCTTAAACACTGGCATCAAAAATTGCACCACCACACACTGAAACAACAACTTCTTCACATAAACATTCTCTACATATTACCCTTCCTCTTACAGCACTTCCCTTTTACACCAAGTTAACAGCCATCAACAGCTATGAGATGGTAAACAACTAAACGACAAATGGACCAAGTGGTTAACATCAAATTATTACTAAACCCAAACCAATAGAATAAACCCTTTCTGTGTACTGGCCTGTTGCTACAAGTTGAGCAGTTACAGATATAAATTGAAAAACTGTAGTAAATTCATTAATCTGTCATGTCACTCAATGTTACTAGTTCATTTTTAATTTTATCTATAATCAAATTCTTATTTACATTTCCACAATACTCAAAAACACTTCATGAAGAAACAAATTACAAAAACTATCATACTCAGTAGTGATCAAGTGTAATTTTATTCAATTGAAACCTTAATAATGTCTCCACTTACAATTAACTAACATTAACTTTATTATTGTAGTTTATTAACTCCAAAAAGCAATTCACAACAAATAACAGCAGCAGCAATGTACTCAGTAAATTAGTTTGTGTATAAAATAAAAGTGTATTATTTCACTGGTGATGTTTTCAAGGTTAAAAACAATACAGTGATAAAAAATTTTAAATGCAATACAATTCTATTTATTTTTCCAAAATATCCTCAACACTACTTTTAGATAACTTATATGAGTATTTACTCCTTTGTTTAGTTATTAATTTAACATACTGCTATATCCAATACATCACATTAAAAAAATTAAAATGGCAATTTTAATATGTCTAGGCATATGGCACCACAATAAAAAATTTAACAACATTCTTTACTTATTTTACTGATAACATTGCCTCACATTCTGCAAGCACAGCTGATATTTACAAAATTATCCACCTTTTCTTTATAACAAAGTTTAACAATGCTCAAGAAAAACCAATGCCAGAGTAGCATACATTCTTACAAGTAAATTTAACATTAACGTATTTCATAAGAAACTAAACGACACCATTAATACCATGTCTGCTTACTATAACTAACCCTGAGAAGAGCACAATGGACGACTTGAAGTACACGCCTCCTGACGTCACACCGCAGGGGAAATACTGTGGGAAACAAAGCTTGTTTACAAACATGCTGATTTGTTAGTTGGTAATTGCAGAAAGCAAAAATGTTGCGCATTCATAGATTTGCACATAAGGGTACAAAATATTAGTTTCAATTTCATGGTTAAGATACACAAATACATAAGATTAATGTTTACCTGAAAAAGCGGCAAATTCCAAACAAAAATCAATTTTCTTAACGTACATCTCATCCGGGACACGTGAAGCCAAACAGCTAAATGAAGGTTATGTTCGGCTGCGGTATCCATGGAGATATGAATTGTATCCCGCACCTGACTGAAGCCCCGCCTCTTTTCAAGTCATACATTGAAGAGTGGAAATGCTAAAGAAGCTAAGTGCCAAAAAAAAAAAACCAAATTGAATTTCTTACATCAAAATGAACTAGGTGTCGATGCCAATATAATAATGAAAAATTAAGTCTCAATAATTTTCCTGACAGATTTTGTGAGGACTTAAAGATTGCCGTCCCCATAAGTCTACAGGCTCATGCAGCGCTGTTTTTTGCCTTTTAGTGAAAACATATTTTTGGCACTTAGCTCCTTTAGCTTTTCCACTCCACAATTATCAAATTATCACAAATGGCTTTGCCACCAGTACAGCCACCATTACAAATTTCTTATGTGCAAGAAAATAAAGTAAAATATTATGTAACATATAGCAGCACACAAAATTTAAATAAAACCCACTGAAACCCATAATAATTTTAATTGCATTATTCCAGAATTTGTAAACATTAATTCTTGAACCAAAACTCCAAAACAAACCACATAGTTATTTATCACCATTTATATTTAATTCAGGGAGGCTGCACCATATCCTCTTACCACTCACACACACCATTACAACTTCACAAACTCACACAACACCATACACCATATAAATTCCACAAATTCCTTAACCATCATAAAACAAATACATGCCTATTTGCACCACAACGAGGCAAACTTCCAAAAACCATAAACAAAATACATAATCATCTTCCTCAATAATAAACACAGGGCCAGCCTTATTTGCTCCACGACGATAGCTCCAGAATTCAACACAACCTCAAAACGTCGACGACTTTCTTCTTACTCAAAACATGATACGTACCTACATCCACACACTTTCTACCCAAAATAACCACTTCCTACTTCCATAAGCCTTGCAGCTCTCCCCTTTACATTTTACTTATTTAACCACAACCATGATTACATTATTCAGTTTCTAACCTCAAAACAAAACATTAACTCCCTTGACATATTCTAATTACCATATTTTCTACTCTGCCATATATTAATCAAATTTTATCAAAAACTCTGAAAATTGCCACACAAACATTTGTTTACAACAATAAACACAAAAATAAGAACCTCATTGACATGTACATCCAAGACTAAACACTTAAATCACTAGTCATCATAACACACCTACTCTTCAGTATTTATATAAGGTTTTAGTAAATATTGGTTATAGGTACCTTTGATTCCTCCCTCAGCTGTCAAATTTCCTAGTTCCCACACATTTACACCTATATCTCTCACAATGATAAAAGGTCCCTCATATAATACAAATAACTTTTTTGTATCCTTTAATAGGTAATCACTATTTTCACATACCTTGTCACCCACATCAAACTTGCTGAAAGTACTGCCTTGGTTCTCTCCCCTCCTAATTGCAGCATGTTTCTAACCTATTCAATTTTGTCCTCCAGGGAGGAAATTTCATTTTGCTGGCAATGTTATCCCTCTGTATACTGCCTGCAGTAAATTCCTTAGGTGAAAATCCAGTGCTGAAATACACATGCACGTTAAGAAATTCCTTTATTAGTGGTATGGCTTCTAACCATTTACTGTGTTGTGTATGGTAGTATGTTCTCAACAACCTTTTTTCTTCATTACTCTTTCACTAGGGTTTACCTATGGATGTCTGATTGATGAATAAATTCAACAATAATGTTTAACCATGCTAACTCCCATCTCCATACATCTGCAGTGAATTGTGTACCATGAGCACTTAGAATTCTACTGGATGTGCCAAATCTAGGAAAATAGACGTTTACTATAGTTTGTTGCTTTCTTTGATAGAAAGCACTAAAAAAATTATGAAAATACGTTTAACACTGCAAAAGTATATTTAACTTCCCCTCTTGATTTGGGCAAGGGCCCATACAAATCTACTGCCAACGAATCTTTTGGGCCTGTTGGGATGATAGCCTCCCATTGACCTTCCTAGTTTCTGTTTGGAAATTTTGCCTTCTGACAAATACCACAACTGCTCAGCACCTGCCTAACACTCCTCTCCATTCCTGACCAATAATAACTGTTATGCAGCAATGAGAAATTTTTCTTGGCTCCAAAATCCTGTACATGTACAATTAATGGTTTCACCCAATCTCTAGGAACACAGATTTTCCATCTCCCCCCCCCTTCTAAGTTCTCTTTCCAATATAGTATACCTCCATTTATGCAATACCATGATAGCAGCTTCTGTACCTGCTTTCACACATCATAATCTCTCTATCTCCTATGTCCCTGAATTTCTGCACTAAATCTCTGTCCTCAATTTGAATTTTGGCTATAACTAGTCCAATCCTAGGTCTCTCTTCCAGTATCAATTTACCGTCTTCTAATACTGTTCTACTCAATAAATCTGCATCCTTATTTTCTATCCCTGTTATATAAACTATATCAGTATTAAATTCCAGTAATGCTATGCACCACCTGGTTGACCCTAATATTTTACATGATTATAGAAATGTTAAAGAATGACGATCAGAAAATTATATAATTTTGCTACCCAACACTAAATTTCTTAATTTGTTTAAGCTCCACACTACTGTCAGACATTCATTTTCTGTCACTGAATAAGCCCTCTCTGCTGAATTTAATGTTCGACTAAGCATAGCAATTAATTTTTCTTTTCCCCTGTCATCCTTCTCAAAAAGGTTGGCCCCTAACCCATAGCCTGAAGCATCTGTGCTGAAGTAAAACTCCCTACTAAAATCTGGGTGACGTACAACACATTACTCTAAAAACCATTTTTTTGATTTCTCAAAACTCGTTTGACAATCCTCTGTCAATTCCAAATACTATCTTTTTTCAATAAGTCCAATAAAGGAGCAACTACATCAGAAAATTTCTCTGCAAATCTCCTATAAAAGTTACATAACCCCAAAAATCCTCTTAGGCCCGTTCTACAGAAACACGCAAGCACACACGTATCACGAATACGCAAACGCAAGACACTCCGCGTGTCTTCTACAATGGGACACAATCGGACATGGATACACATCCGGAAACGCAAGAGAGTTGGTCAACTCCGAACTCTTACGTATTCTTGCTTGCATTTAGCCAATAGCAATAGAGCATTTCATATTTCGCCACCATTTTTGTTTACAAACCTTTTACACGTTGAGTTTTCACAGTTAACAATTAAAGACACCTTCGTGCACTGTATTTACAATTATTATTTGTGACTAAAATACTACGGAACACTTTTCGTGAAGTACCATTTGAATAATAAAACATACGAAAAAAAAATTTATGTTGCAAAATACTGTTGGTTAATTACTACGTTAAAATTAAGTGGCTGTTAACATTTCTATTTCCAAAGACCTTGCAATAATATTTATAACATACTTAACTACAAATAAAAGTGAAACAAATTTTTACTAATGTCGGAAATTTACACGAGAAATACCTTCTTTTTCGTTTCATAGGTTGCAAGTCCGTATGTTTACGAATGTGTTTTCATGCATTGTAGGATAGAAAACTTATTTCACTCCGTGTGCTCGTTTAGTTTGCGTGTTACGTATCCACTTTATTACGCTTCCGTTTCACTGTAGAATGGGCCTTAGGTTGGTATTCATAGTCGATTTGCGTGAAAAACGCATGACACATCCAGTGCGCATCTTCCCCGCATAAAAACAGGATTCTTGAACACAATTAGCGAGTTGTTTGTGTCTTGAATACGGATGCATGGACTCGCAAAGTTACGATAGGCCTGGAATTATCCTGTGGACTCGCAAAGTTACGAGAGGCCTGAAATTATCCTATCCTCTTCGCAAATATTACCTATTCTCAACCTGTTTGTAATTTGGCAAAATGGCGTATCATTTCCTTCAACAATTTCGAGGATAGTGCACGAGAGGCATTTTGAGGCAGCATTGATGTATTCGGTGAACGATTCAACGAGCATAGTTCTTCAGTGGCGCAAATAAGATAAAGTGTAAAATGTAAAATACTTTGGAACAAAAATGGCAATATGTTACTAGAGAATAGAAAAGTATATTTTAGTTAGTGCTGTGACTAACATATAGAATGCGTTATCGTTTTTCATTTAAAGCAAACACAGTCCATTAATCTTAAAATGTACATACTATTTTACTGTCTGCACAAAAGCGTTATTAATGTATAGCTGCCAACTTTTATGATTTGCCCGTAAAATTTATGGAAATGTGTTGCTTTTTACGGTTTTGAGGACGAGTGTATTTTTTTACAAATTGAAAATATTTTCAGATTTTTTTATAATTAATTTTCAAGTCCAATATATATATATATATATTTCACGTACAAAGTAAACTGAGTTCAATTTCTATGAGTAGTTAACTCGTGTAGAAAGCTTTTAGCGTAATTTTAAAATTTTTTATCTGTGAAATATTTTCAAAAGTTGAAAAACTGAATAAACGTATTTTCTAAACACAATTACGCCCACCGAGTGATAAATGATTGTATTAGTTGCATAGGCCGCCGCTAGATGGCTTTGTGTACGGTTTTCGGTTGTTCTTTGTTTACCGTCAGTGATGCGTAGCAAATGGCGGCGTGCGCCGTGAGCCCGTAAAAAGTATTTGTTTTGTGCCTACGAACAGTAATTTTTGAATTGCCAAAAGCGCTACCAGAACTTTTAAGTAATTATTAGCATTGGTAATTATTTTCAGAGGTGAGAATAAACTAATTTGTGTTTACAAGAACTTGTGTCGCAAAATCTCGTACTGTTTTCGTGCTGTCTGTTTATGTCACCGGTTGAACAATGAGCAATAAAAAAAGTATTTTCAAGTGTATAGGGTAGCTTACACTGCTGAGTTCCCATTTATTTCAAAGTCGCAGAAAGGCGAAAAGTTTGTTTTTTGTAATGTCTGCAAATGTGACTTTAATATCTCACATGGTGGAAGAAATGATATCAGCAATAATGTTGTGTGCGCCGAACATGTGGACAACGTAAAATCTTAAGAAAGTAACCAGAAAATAAACAGTTATTTTATTAAGAATAATACAGACGCTGACTTAGATGTAGTGAAGGCAGAGTGTCTTTTTATTTCTTTCTTGGTGGAACATAATGTTCAGCTTAGTACGGCTGACCATGCAGGTGTTTGTTCAGACAAATGTTTCCCACGTCTGAAACGGCAAAAAAAATTTGCATGTGGACATACTAAAGCAACATGCATATTAAAGCAAATGGCTTCAGAAGCAGCATATGAAGTTGAGTTGTAAACAGTCTGAAAATTGGTCCATTCTCACTCGCAACAGATGGGAGCAACGACAGTAATTACAATTTGTATCCGATTATTGTAACCTTTTTCAATAAAAAACAAGAAAAATTTTTTAGTAATTTGCTGTCTATGCCATGTTTAAAAGGCAATTCCACGGGACATAATATTGGAAACTTGGTTATTTTGCAGTTGGAAGATCATGAAATACCTGTAAACAACTGCATATTATTTGGGGCAGATAATGCTCTTTCATGATAAGCAATAAAAACGGTGTTGCAGCTGCGTTAAAAGATCATCAAAGTAACATTGTTGTCATTGGATATGTCTCTCACCTTACTAATTTGATGCAGAAAAGGCTGTAAGCAGTTTGCCAATAAAAGTTAATGAAGTACTTGTTGATATATTTTATTATAAGGAAAAAAGCTCAAAGAGGAATGAACGACTGCAAAGTTGCAAGAACTTTATTGCCAAGAAACAAAAATGTGTTAAAACATGTGTGTACTAGATGGCTGTCGCTTGGCAGAAGTTTGTCTAGGCTGATTACTGTGTGGGAACCTTTACTCATTTTCTTCAAGAAGAAGGTAGTAGTAGCTCAGCGTTCATCTCAATCTGCAAATCAAAGCTTGAAGTCGTACAAAATTCCAAAATTGGAAGCAGGCACTTCAATTTCTAGTGAAGATTCATTCAAACTTGGTAAAAGGGGTCCATGCAACTTAAATGAAACTGTCTCTTGCATCAAGAAAGTTGCAGTTGCACTCAAAGGTCAACCCACACCAGTTCTGAAAAACAAAAACCTTTCTACTAGTCGTGAAGAGAAACTATTCCTATTTCTATCTTCAGATTTAAATAAAGCTTTTTGTGTTTTTTTTTTTTTTGATTACGTATATCATTCCAGTGTTTGAAAAAATGATTGTAGTTCTAGAAAGAGCTTCTACACAAATTCATATTTTGAGAGACCAGTGTTTCGAATTGCTTTTAAAATTCCTTTTCCCGATACACAGCTGTTTCGACTCGCCAGGTAAGAGAGGGGCACGCCAGCACGAACAGACTATGACCCATCGAGCCTCGTGTTCCTGGCTACACGCTTAACCGGGTGGCGCCCAGAACATTCCAACGCAGCTCCGTTCCTACCTCACTCTCACCGGACACGGCGTCAATACTAAGAGTTTTAATGACAAGAAAATATACACAGAGGCAAGAAAAATGTATACTGTAAACATGCAATAGCACAAGCTAAAAAAATCAGCTAAGGCCAGATTCACAATGCGCAGTCAGCCGTTGGCAGTCCGCTGTTGGCTGTAAGAGATTAATATGTATCGTATCTTAAGATGTGTGTATAGATTAATATGTACCTTAAGATGTGTGTATTCACAATGTGCAGTCCGCAGTCGGAGATGGCGAACTTTATCTCTGACTGCTGGACTGCCGACTGCAGAAAAATTCCAACCAATCAGCCGTTACTCTCGTAAACACATGATGTAAATAAATATTGTTTTAAGAGATTTTATATGGTTCTAAAAGCAAATTAAGCAATTTTACAAATTTAAAAATAGTATGTTCAAAACATGGCCGATTATTAAACAGCAGTTTTTTTAAAGATAATGCAAAAAAACATAATGACTGCTGGACTGCACATAGTGAATTGTATTCGACTGCCGACTGCCAACTGCCAGCAGTCGGCAGTCTACTGCTGACTGCGCATTGTGAATCAGGCCTAACTCAAAATTTATTGAATCACCTGATAATAATATTAGGGCTGCATGGCAGGTAGTCAAGAGTAGAGGTGTGCGACATGTAGACATGTCGAAGTCGACATCGACATGTAACACATATCGATGTGTCGAAATTATTATGGGATAAAAGGTGAAAACTTAAAAATTTTGGAATCTTACTTAGAAATTAGATATTTTAAGGTTGAGGTAGTTGGTATTATGTATGAGTCTACTAAGTTGAATTATGGTGCCCGCAGGGGTCAGTCTTGGGACCACTCTTGTTTTTGATCATGGTAAATGACTTGCCAGACAATATAAATTATGCTGATGATGCAACTTTTTTTATATTTAATAATAGTAATTATAATGTAAATAAATTTATCGAGAATATTAATAGTGCTGCTGTTTAATGGTACTCAGCTAATAAATTATATGAATCCAGAAAAAAAACAGAATATAAGGTTTACACTTGACAAAGAATAGGCCTATAGTAAGTGTTAAACAGCTGGGAATCAATTTAGACCCTAAATTAACTTGGGATGCTCAAAATTTTCTAGTATTGAATATCTATTAAGGAAATTAAGAGATAATGTGCCTAAATCACATTTGAAATCATGTTATTTTGCATACTTCCATAGTAGAACGGTATATGGCTTATTAAACTGGGGTAAAGGAGTTAAAATTAAGAATATTCTACTATACAAAAAAAAAAGTCAATAAGAGTTATAACATATTCTAGTGAACTTCAAGATTGTAAGTCATTGTTTTTTCAAGAGAAAATATTAACTGTAATTAATGTATACATATTGATGTGTTTACTTCATGTTAATAAATATAGTTACCAACTAATGCGGACCAATCAAGTCCATAGTCATAATACTAGATAAAGACTTTTAGTACATCGACCTTACCAAAGACTAAGTAAATCTTTGGATGCATATAAAGACATGAGCATTAAATTATTTAATAAGTTGTTTTAGAATATTCAACAGTCACCCTATAAAAAAAATTGAAAAAATAATTCATATATGGCTGTTAAATAATCCTTGCTATGATGTTAATGAATTTTTGGAAAGAACATTAATTGATAGGGAGTTTAAATAGGACTGATGTAGTATATATATGCATGCATGTATGTTGTAAATTTGGATACTGTATCTTGGGAAGAAGACGTGCAACTTATAGGCCTTGTTTTTTAATTAGTATATTTATTGTGTTGGAGCCCTTGTGTTAAACAGGTTGGATTGTAAGTTATTTTAATTGTTTTGTGTATTTTCTTATGTTGTTGGTTTGCACATCATTGTTTTTTTTTATATTATAGATATTTAGTATGTAGATTTGTCCTCTGTACCTGACAATGTCGATGGCATGTTTTGCTCGATGACTAATAAATAAATGCTCAAATGTTCATGGATCTAAGAGCATAACAGGCACTGCTAGGATGCCTGTTATTTTTTCAGTATGGATTTTCCAATCAAACTTCTCAATAATTTGGACTCCTAGAAATTATGTGTAATTTGTTTGCTGGATTTAATTTTCTCTGCACGATAATTTAATATCATTCTGCTTTTTGTTTTGTGTTACAAATTCAATTAAGTTTGTTTTGCCAATATTTACTGTTAGTTTGTTGGCAATAAACCAATCATCCAGCAGAGTACTGGGTACCTGAGTGATATGAATTACCACACACAGATCCGAAGTTCATTTGAGACCACTTTATTTCTGACCTTCTGTTACAAGCCACAACACACAACTGCCACAGCACACAGCAGCACCACATACCTTAACACTACTACCAACCTCGGCAGCACACATTCCCTAACACTACACTACCTTCCCCTCACAATTACGTGTAGTAATTAAACAACCAGTAGAGTACTTACAGTAATAACAATTCACACAGCCGGTACAGAACTTACAATAAAACAATACAGTACAACACAGACCACCAAAATGACCAATACGATGCGATACTATGCTAGGAAGGCGAAAAACGCACTGGGGGCTTAATAGTACGGCCATAGAGAGAAACATGTGGAGTAACAGATTCAACCACCTCGCGTCCACCTCTTCTACCAGAAAGCCCTGAAAATCCACCTCCTTCTCGACAGAACCAGCCCTGTCCAGCCGCAAAGGAAAGGTAGCATCCAAGCCTACATCTGAACAATCGTTCTGCCGCACCTGGCTGGAATGAACTCTACGAAATAGTCCCTCACCCAATTTCACAATATAGATCACGTTACCCACCCTTTCCATGATGAGACTGGGTACCCACTTAAGTGAACTTTTACCTCTGTTCAAATTCATCCATAACTTCTGGTTCACTGGAAAGAGTACAAAAGAATGCGAGTTTGGCCCTGTCTCATGAGATGGATGTGGTAGTAACATAGTTAAAGGATGTCTCGGAATATATGTAAAAAGGGAGGCCATAGGTGAAAGTTCCGTAACTGAAGAGGGGGTAGAACGATACAAAAACAAATAGTCACCCCAGATGTTGATACATGGAAAGGTGAGAGTTTGCTGCAAACATGAGACTTCTTGTTAACAATTTTTTAAAGGTTTGAACTGACCTTTCCACCACCCCTTTGATTGTGGGTTATACAGTGGGGAAAACATCAACTTAATAGCCCGATATCTACAAAATTGGGCCAATTCCCGGACACAAAATGGCGGACCATTATCACAAACAATGGCACATGGAAACGCAAACCAGGAAAACACTTCAATCAGACATTTCAGGATTGAATGAAAACTTGAATCGACCGACAAATTAAAACACTCTATCCACTTCGAATACGCATCACAAAGAATGAGGTAAGTCACAGAATTAAAGTGGAAATAATCAAGATGTATCAGTTCCCAAGGTCTTTGAGTAGCGGGGCAGTCTTTTTGAGTTTGCTGATTATTAGCATTCTGAGTTTGTTGACAGGTAGTACAACAAGAACTCTTCTTCCAAATGTCCTCATTGATGCCCGACCACCATACGTAAGAATGCGCCATCATCCGGGAACCAACTACGCCAGTATAGTTGTGATGCAGAAATCCAAAACCCATTTGCGCAATGCTAGAGGAATTACTAACCCTGTTTCCGTACAGCAATACCCTGTTTCTATTAGACAACTTATTGCGAACGGTGAAGAACACTCGCGAAACCATACTGGGACACTGATGAGACCAAACTCTTTGGCAATAATCGTACACTGCACTCAATTCTGAATTTCGTTTTGTCTCCTCTGCCATCTCATCTGGCGAAATAAAGGGAGTTGTAAGGTACAAAAAATTACATTCCGGTACACCCACCGCATTGGGACAGGGAAAACGGGACATTGCATCAGCCTGAGGGACACTTTGTCCTTTCTTATAGACAATTGAGTACTTATACGCAGACAAGACGCAAGTCCAGCGCAACAAACGGGCAGATGCCATATGTGGTAACCTTTTGGCTTCTGAAAATAGGGTCTTAAGTGGTGGATGGTCACTAATAATGGTAAATGTACGTCCGTATAAATATTTGTGAAATTTCTTAACCCCAAAAATGACAGGTAACGCCTCTTTATTCAACCGACTGTAATTTCTCTATGCAGCAGAACGCGTAGCAGATTTAAATGCGATAGGAAACTCCACTCCATCAATGACATGACTTAGGACAGCTCCTACTCTGTATGCCGAGCTATCGACATGCAACAGTATTTCCTTGCTGGGGTCAAAGACCACTAATAAGGCCTTTTCAGAGATGCAAGTCTTATTCTTATTGAAGGCCATTTCACATTCAGAAGACCATACCCACGTAGTGTCTTTGCATAACAGCAGGTAAAGGAGTTCTAAAAGGTCAGGACACATAGGAATAAAATGTCTATAGTAACTGAGGGAAAGATAAGACTTCAACTGTGTCACATCCTTAGGTGTAGGGATTGACATTATTTTGTAAATTTTAGCAATAGAAGGTGCCTTTCCCTCCCCAGAAAACTGGTAAGCCAAAAATTTCAAGGAAGATATAAAAAATTCAGATTTACAGGTGTTAACCTTCTCATTATGAGCATTTAACTTTGATAACACCCGACGCAACGTCTTGTTACATTCCTCCTTACTTGCCCCGCCAATCAAGATATCATCAAGATAACTGCTACATTAATAAGCCCCCTTAATATAGCCTCTATCACAGATTGGAAGATTGCAGGGACATGACATGGTCCTTCAAATTAATATTCGCTTTACAACCTACAATAGGTTTGTCATTGTTTGTAAGTGAAAACGAGTTTGGGTATGGAGCCTTTGCTCAAACAACACTTCAAATCTATGACTGCTAGTTACATAACAAATTGAGGTCATATCTGGTTTTGAACATATTTTATCTTGCCAACCAGGCCACGTGGCAGATAACCAATCTCTGCCCAAAAGTGCTGGTGTAGCTAACCCCTTAGTAACTAACAAGGACAAGCGGTTAACATCCCCTTACACTTCATTATGCACATTCACTGACAGTACCCCACTAACGGGTATGGGGTTAGAGTACTTGGTCCAAATTTTTGCACAAAATGTTCACAGTCACAGAGTGTAACTGCACTTCCAGTATCAACAACAAAACTTAACTGCACACCATTAACGACTAGTTGCACTGAAGCTGGATCCAGGGTTACTCCAGTAGTAGCAGTACACCATAAACCAAAAACAGATCTTGGGGTTGCGGCAAACCTTGGCTATGTGATCCGTAAGGCCACAGCTGTAACACACCCACTGGCGAGCTGGACAGACGTTGGACTGGTGCCAACTCTCACAGCTCCTGCTTTGACTCTAGAGCATGATCCTTATTGGGCGACTCATCACGAATTCGCCACTGGCGGTAGTTCGGACGCCGACTCGGCAGCCGATAATCCTTCTTGATCAGTTGAACGTCCCGTTGTGCCCCCTGGCTGGAACTAGAAATTGAGCCCAGCATCAACCATATTCACTTCTGACTGCTCGACACTTTTCATGAGGGCGACGGACTTAGCCACTGTATCTATGTCCATAACCAACTTTACAGCTTAGGAACATTTCAAATCTTCGCATTCCCGAGACTAATCTGTCGCACAAGGCTTCATCGAAGAAAGTCCCAAACTTGCAGGTTTGGGAAATTTGTTTTATAATTGCGATATACTCAGCTATTGTCTCAATACCTTACTGTCGACACTGCCTGAACTTAAACCGTTCTGCGATAACAATACTTTTCGGTGAGAGAACTTTAAGTAGAAAGTCAATACAGTCGTCAAATGAAACGTCTACGATATTTTTACGGCTTAGTTGCACTTTCAACAATGCATACAATTCCGAAGGCAAAGTGATACACAACATCGCAACTTTATGACATTCCTTTGTATCAGCGACGGAAAAATATAACTTTAGCCGCTCAATATAGTTGTCAAAAGTCTCGGCACCTGGTACATACACCGGTACGGTCATTCCATGTAACGCCATTGCGTATCGTGGAACACTGCGTAATGCGTTAAAACATTATAACAACGCATCAATATGTTCCATTAGCCGAGGATCCCATCCTCGTCGCCAGTGATATGAATGACCACACACAGATCCGAAGTCCATTACCATTGTATTTCTGACCTTCTTTTACAAGCCAAAACACACTACTGCCACGGCACACCGCGGCGCCACATACCTTAACACTACTACCAACCTCGGCAGAACACATTCCCCAACACAACAATGAGAAGCAACTATGGCAAGTTCACACAATAGATTTATTTTTAATAAGGATACTGGTATCGTCAGCGAAGAGGACAGTGACAGCTTGTTCTTTAATAGTACTAGGGAGGTTGTTCACGTAAACTAAAAATAGTAGGGGGCCTAATATAGAACCTTGACAAACACCACGGTGTATAACACCAATTTCAGAGGTTGTGTTTGTTCCAGTAGTTTTGTTCTTTATTAAGCCACTTTGTAATCTAGATGTTAGATAGGATTCTAGTAGGTCTTTGAGATGATTTCTTATTCCATAGTATTAAAGTTTTTCAATTAAAATTTTATGATTGACACAGTCATTCACCTTAATTTTGAAATAACTTGTGTGGCGTTAACTAATATTAATGTTTTAATATTCTCCTTGTATAGAGCACCTGCAGGTGATCATAAATTTTTTAATAACATGGAAATCTTATTCTCAATGATAGTTTGTTATAAGCCAATGCACAAGGTTTTTATATGTACTGATATTAATATAAATATAGGTACAAGTTGTGCCAGTGATTATGAATGTCAAAATATCCCAAGATCCTGGGGTTACTATTGTACTAATTTTGCTCCAACTAGGGGTAAGTTAAATCTTGTTTAGATAACATAATAACAAATGTGTTTGAAACTAAAGATAGTAATGCCGATCCTATTCTGTCTGATCATATGGCATTGTGGTTTGAATTAACAGTTAAATCTAGTATAAATAACAGTAAATCTAATTTTTAATTTGTAAGACCAATGAATGAAATTAGTATTAATTATTTTATTAATTACCTTAGTAGTATTGATTGGATCAATTATTTATCTGACATAGACGATACTAATAAATTTAATGTATTTTTTGAATTTTTTATATCCCTACTCGTAAAGTTGTAATAAGACCAAATGTTAAAAAGACTGCCTCTCAAGTAAATCGGTATAATGCTGAACTGAAAAGTATTAAAAACAAATTAATGGCACTATATAATATTTATAAACAAAATATAGGTAATACAACTGGAGAGCAAGCTAAGACAGTGTATATAATTTTAAGAAGTTTTATCATAAGACCTTAGCTGAGGCTAAATTTTCTGTGAATGTAAATTTTATAGAGTCTTCATCAAATCCATGCAAAGCTGCCTGGACATTAGTGAAAAATATCTCTAAAAAAACTAATGTGTTAAAAGGTTCCGAAATAACAGCTGATAATTTTAATAACTATTTTATTGAAGATGTTGAAAATAAACTGTCCAATCATTCAGTATCTAGTAAATTATTTAATAAATGTAATAAGCCTATGGTTACTGTAAAACATAAGTTTGTGCTGTATGAAGAAAACTGTGTTGATGTTTATAATCTGGTAAATAATATGAAAAATTCTTATAGGCTAGTAGAGATTGTTATGGCATCACTAGTAATTTTCTTTACATAAAAAATATATATATATATATCTATATATAAAAATGAAAGCTGACTGATTGACTGACTGACTGACTGATAAAACTGCAGCCCAAACCACTGGACCTAGAATCGTGAAAATTTTTGTGGGGGTTTTCCCTTCAGGTTGTAGGCGAGCACTAAGAAGGGATTTTTCGAAATTCGACCTCTAAGGGGGTGAAAAGGGGTGAAATGTGTTTCCGAAGAAACGTCGATAGAGCTCGAACCCGACGGCCAATCGTCATGATTTTTACATTAATAGGACACACTTAAAAATGCATATTAGCCAATTTAAGGATTTTTCGAAGTTCAACATTTAAGGGGCTGAAAAGACCTTAAATGTGTTTACAATCAACTATCGATATCTATCGAACCCTTCGGGATAGAGAGTTGATATTCACTTCAAAATATTGCTTACGTAAATACCCAAAAAGTAGTTTTAGGTTTTTTTGAAATTCGACCTCCAGGCAAAGGGGCAAAATGTGTTTTTAATGAATCGGCTATATCTTTGAAACACAATTGGCTATCGTTGTGATTTTAACTTTAATTGGTTACTTTTACAAATGTCTATGACAGGACTCAAAGGCGTTCCAAAATTCTTTATTTAAAGGGGTGAAAATACGTGAAATGTGTTTTCGATTATCCTTCCATATCTATTGAATCAATCGAGATATCGAAGTGCTCTTTGCTTTAAATTGGTGCTTTTGTAAATATCCCAAGTACCATTAAAAATATATTTTCTGAATTCGGCCCTAAACTGGTTAAAAAAGGGGTAATATGAGTTTTCGACTCACATTCGATATATATCGATCCCATAGTTTTTTATATAGCGACGTGATTTTTGTTAAGGATTGATGCTTACTCAAATACCTAAAAAGTAATTTCAGGAATTTTTGAAATTCGCCACCTAAGGACGTGAAAAGGGGTGAAAAGTGGTGAAAAGCATTTTCAATTAATCGTCGATATATCTTGAACCCAGCGGGCTAATGTTGTGTTTTTTACGTCCACGAGATACCAATAAAGTATTCTAAAACGTGATTCAAGGATTTTTCGAAATTTACTCTCTTAAGTGGTGAAAAGACCTTGAACGTGTTTTAGATAAATCCTCGATATCTATCGAACCCGTCGAGATATACAATTAATTTATGCTTCAGGATGATGATTACAGAAATTATCGCAAAACTGTTTTCAGATTTTTCGAAATTCAATTCCTCAATAGTGTGCAAGGGTGATATGTGTTTTTTTAGTGAATTATTTATTTTGATTCTACAGAACGGGCTAGCGATGTGATTTACACTTCAGCTGGATACTTATACAAATGTCTAAGATATAAATTTAAAATATTTCGAAATTCGACACCCAAAAGGGTGAAAAAGCACAACATTTGTTTTCCATCAACCCACAATATCTATCTAACCAGTAGCGATATTGAGGTGTTGTTCGCGTCAGAGTGATGCTTACGTAAATATTTAAAATAATATGTATGTATTTTTTTTTCTTTGTAAGAAACGTGATTATTAAGAATAAAACTAAGTTGGTCAATATTCACGGCAGACGATCCGAAAAGCAGGAACGAGCAGCGAGAAACAACCTACACAGGAGTTTCACTCTACAGTAACCTATCGAGACGTGGTGTTGTACAACCTCTATGAGTCCAGGACACAGATATTTTATTTATTTATTTTTTAATAAAATTTTATTTTCATGAATTATTTCGACGTTATGTGACGCAGTTGTTTGTTACTCAGGTCTAAATTCCGGCAGGTTCTGGGCTCGAATTCCGTTAAAAGCTACGAGCGAATGTTCAATTTTGACACACAATAACTACAAGGCAGATCGAATTAGTGCAATTTACATGTAGTCTTTAAAAGGGGTAAAATTGCAGTTCGCTTTCCACTTAGGTTCCTCTACAATATCAGCTGACATATTGTCGGTACACTGCCAAAAGTGATTAAGTCATAAATGCTATTTCGTTTAAAAACAGTACTAAACTGTAGATATTAACAATATTAACAGTACCAATCTGGTGTGCAAAGAGGTTTTTAAATTAAAGTAAATATTATCAGTTACGAATAATACTCACGAGCAAAGCCACGGGGGACTGCTTATATATATATATATATATATATATATATATATATATATATATATATATATATATATATAAAATGGCTATTCTGGAACCTTGAACAATGTGCATCAATGCTAGTATAAAATCTGGAACTTTTCCTTCTAAATTAAAACTAGCAAGAGTGGTACCTGTTTATAAAAAAGGCCCCAAAGATGTTCCATGCAGTTATAGACCAATATCTATAATTCATGTCTTTGGTAAGGTGTTTGAAATGGTAATTCACAAATAGATGTATGAATACTTTCAAAGTAATAACTATTTCTGTGGAGAACAATATGGATTTTGAAAGGGATTAAGTACCATAGATGCAGTAATGCAATTAGTAAAGACTGTATTGAATGTTTTTGAAAGCAAATCTAACTTGACTGCTATGCTTTGTGATCCAAGTAATGCCTTTGTTAGTTTTTCTCATCCTTTATTATTGTTACTAAATTGCTTATTGTAACCCCCTCTTATTGTCTACTAAATTTTTTGTTTTGCCTACTGATGCACTGTTTTTAATTTGATATGTTTTTATGACGAAACCCATAACAATGTAATGTGTTCTATGGTTAATAAAAATGTATGTATGCATGTGCTCAATCTGCATAAATTTTAACATAATGATAAGAATTGTAACAATTTCAGTAATTCAATAGGCCCTTCTGTGTTTGTTCATGTGTGTAATCTATTTTTAAATTATGTACTGTTTCCATATAATAAAACATGGAGCACCGCAGGGCTCTGTTTTGGGCCCGCTGCTTTTTTTAGTGTAGATTAACGATCTGCCAGTATACTTGGGCACTGATGTACACCAGGGGCGTCATTTCAGGTTTTTCTAGGGGGGGGGGGCAAGATTTTGTTTTCTGGCGACAGTGACCTTGTTGCATCTTTTTTATTAATTAAGCATGTATAAATTAGATACTTTAATAATACAACTTCAGTTTTATATCCTTAAGTTAGCATTATTTACATTCAAAAATACAAAAAATATATTTATACACATAAAATTCTAAATCCAGGGGGGGGGGAGGGGGCATTTGACCACTCCTGTAGCCCCAAATGACGCCCCTGATGTACACATAGTTCTTTTTGTGGATGATACTAGTGTAATAATATATATGAAATCCCAGAAAGAACTTGAGGAAAAATTACAATGGACCATTTCTATATTATCTAATTGGTTTACAAGTAATAAGTTAACTCTAAATATTGATAAAACTAATCTCATTAGTTTTCGAACCACAAATAAAATTATTAATGAAATAAATCTTAAATTTAAAGACACATTCTTAAATACAGTTTCTTCAACATCATTTCTTGGCCTACTTATTGATAATAAATTAGATTGGAAGATGCATGTAACTCGTTTAGTTAAAAAACTTAGCTCTGCCTGTTTTTCCTTAAGACAACTAGCTCAGATTGCTCGAAAAGATACACTGAAATTAGTATACTTTTCATATTTTCATTCAATAATGAGCTATGGCATATTATTTTGGGGAAACTCTACTGATTCAAAAAAGGTATTCATTATACAGAAGAAAGCTATAAGAATTATTTATAAAAAGACAATGAGATAATATTGTAGACAGCTATTTAAAAAAGAAGGCATTTTAACCCTAGCCAGTCAATACATATATGAAGCCCTTTTTTACCTAGCTAATAATTTTAAATTAAATTTTAATATACATAATCATAAAACAAGAAGTAGTAGTAATTTGCATGTATTACCTATATCTCTCCCTTGTTCAAAAAGGTGCTTCCTCAACGATTATAAAAATATATAATTCACTGCCTAAAGACCTCAAAGAGCTATGCATAACAAATAAAATTAAATTCATAGCTCAAATAAAGAAAATTTTGTATACTCACACCTTCTACTCTGTAGATGAATTCTTAAAATTCTCTATTCCATATTACAATTAGTGTTTGAGCATATTGTGATAATGTATGTGTATGCATGCCTTGTATTCAGTTATATTGGATTTTATTGAATGTATATGTATTAATAAGTAACTATTGACATATTGTATTATATTGACATGCTTCATGCCTAATATGCTTTTCATAAACATTGTGGTGGACTTCTGGAGTGAAAAGGAAATAAATAAAAATTTTTGTATAAGCTTGACAAGTCCAAACCCATGGATGCACAGGAGACACTGAATAAATAAATAATTCTTTTCCATACCTGATCTCCTTTAAACCCGAATGCAACACATGTAACCATTCTCATTAAAATCTGTTCAATTAACACCGCTAATCATACTCCTTAACCAACGAGGCGAGGCAAATACTTGTTTTGAGTCTAAGAGATACTTTTTTTTTAATACGTGAAAAGTGGCCTCTAGCTTTTGCCCACGGCCAATAACTCCAATCAATACACGAAACGAGTCAATAATTAGAACCAATATCCATGAACAGAAAACACTATCAAACTCTAGAAACTTCCAGGATATCACAAACACGATGTGCCGAATTCCCGACACAGGATCCAAAAAACAGAACCGTCCACGACGGTGGCTACTGAAGAACGTCCGAGTAAAGGCAGTGCTACAATTAAGTTGTCCCATGCTGTGTCCATTGGACACTGCACGCCGATTGGCTGAAATGATCACGTGACTTTGTCCCTTGCTGTCTCTTTGTCCCATGTATATGGCCAATATTTATAAATTTGTCCCTTAATCCTATGTCCTTCGTCAAGTTAAAGAAGAAGAAGAATTTTCAAAACATTGAACGTCTCCAAAATTAGCTCGTAAACATAAACATTCGTATTTATTATGTCAATAGAGAACGTGGACTGTAAAAAGAGAATTATTTAAACAAAAAAAAAAAATTTAAACCAAAATAAGCGCCAATAAATTTCACGATTGTGACTAATTGACAAATTATTTTAAACAGCTATTAAAAAAACACCGATAATACTTTTTTATTAATCAATTTGTATAATTATTTTCAGTCTCCGAATCCACGTAATAGGTAAATAACAAAATAAAGGGTGATCGAAAGTACGAAAACTCCATTAAAATTAACTGCACTCTGGTGTCGCTTTTCTGAATCTGCAGGATGAGACAGCTCTATTGTGGCATCACATTTCTGGGTGTCCCTTGGTGATGTCGAGAGACGATGGGAAAAGAGGACACGAAGGACCAAGAGACATGTGAATGTAGCACGGCCTTAAGGGAAATTAGTCCCCGCCATCTTGTAGCTGGTTGCCGATACTAACACATCTGTTGTGTGTTTAGAGAATCATTTCTCGTCGTAGCTGAAATAGTTCCGCAGATTCACGAAGGAGAGCAGCACACTCGCATACTTGATCACGTGGTGTTAGCCAACTCCTCACATCCCTCCCCACATCTTTATCCTTGTTACTCTTTCCGGCCTCTCACCCCTCCCTGGGGCGGTTACCGGTCT
>PNEQ01123928.1:0-43521 GCA_003012365.1 Medauroidea extradentata
GCAGCTAAGCAATATTTTGTATATTCGACTATAGTCGAATGTCGCAGCTAAGCAATATTTTGTATATTCGACTATAGTCGAATGTCGCAGCTAAGCAATATTTTGTATATTCGACTATAGTCGAATGTCGCAGCTAAGCAATATTTTGTATATTCGACTATAGTCGAATGTCGCAGCTAAGCAATATTTTGTATATTCGTCTATAGTCGAATGTCGCAGCTAAGCAATATTTTGTATATTCGACTATAGTCGAATGTCGCAGTGGTACATGATACATAACTAAGCGCTTAAAGCATCGGCTTAAAATAGCAAGTTTCTAGAACGCAATTAGGAAAAAAAAAAAAAGCAGACTTAGACGGTAGGTTTACCAAACTTATGAGGAAAAATTTTTCTCAAGTAACATATTTCTGAAGAACAACTTCTGACCCCGATATTTCGCAGATTTAATAATTGCGGCACATAAGACCACACTTAACAAATGCATCATTCTGGGTAAATATTTGCTCATAAAGTTGGCTAACATCACTATCAAGGTTCTCTGCTTTGTAGTTTTTTCCGTATTGACTTAAAAAAAAAAGTGTGGATTTCAAACGACGGTATTAGATTTAACCTTTAACTGCACACTGAGTGTTCGGCTAGGTTTCACTGAACATAGTTCCAGCCTTCAATCCACATTCGCCCCTCTCTGTCGTCCTTTACTCAGTAATCACAACCAACCAAAATTGTATACAATTGCCACACATTGTCTTTAGTATAAAACCAAGTTGATTTATACAAATAAACCGCCACATCAGTTTGGCTTCCTTAGTATTATTTGTACCCAAGCGCGAGTAATATTTTTCGCCAAAGTGTAAGGTTAGTACCAGTTTGTCTGTAAGTATAGTTATTCATCTTAAACTATCGACCACATGAGATGCCTTAAGATAACAAAGATTTCTCCAAGTTACAAACATTACTTCAATATTTTGTAGAATTACGTGGGAAAATGAGGATGAATAAACAATGCTTAATTTATTAGCAAAAAATTTAGTACCAGCGGCTATTTCTTTTGTACCAAAATCATGAATCATCTACTTACGTAATCATGTTCTTTAAACGCTTAGGTTGAGATTTGATTAAGAACTTATCGCACTGAGATAGGTTAACAAACAAAATGTTCTTACACATTATCTCATATATACGACTGAATGCAATGACGACATTCATAATTGATTATAATCGACCGTTATCGTAACTCAATGTTCCATATGAAAATTTCCATTAAAAGGTAATCGTAACTCTATGGAACGAGTGTATACTCGTGGCGAGGACAGTGAGACAGCTAATCAACTAAACTTTATAAAAATTGCAGGTAATATATTTTCTGCTGGAATTAATAAACAAAAGTTCCTATATTCTCCTCTAAAACATAAACATATAAATGTTAAGGGATAATTTAAAATAATTAAAAGAAATAAAATATGAATAGAAAACCCGTACAGTAGTTGGAAATACCCCGTTATCTATCCATTTACTTCCACATTCTGAGAAGTCTAATTAGTACTGTGGCTGAGTTTTAATATACAGACTGAGACAAAAGTAGGACACCACAAACAAATAGAGTCAACAACTGATATTGTAATACAAAAATGATTAATAGTATTTCCCCTGCTGGCTGTTTACTTTTTTTATGTAGATACATAAGCATATTGTGACATACGTAGCTTTGTGTGCGTATATATATATTTATATATATATTTATAACTGGATCACTGGCTGAATAATATATATAATGACATACAAAGTTTCATAGGTAGCAGCCACATTAAATACAAAATAACCCTGTTGTATTTTCACGTAAAGAATTGTCTATGATCCCTCATGATTTTACGAAGTTTGCTTTAACCTGTACACTATTGTGAATATTTATATAAATATGTGAGACGAAATGATTATTCTAATTTTAAGCAGAGGATTTAAAAAATCGGATGCCCTGAGGTCCCACCGAGATTTGAACTCGGATCGCTGGATTCAGAGTCCAGAGTGCTAACCATTACACCATGGGACCCTCGACGAAAGGGAGGTCATACTTTAATCAATTTCTTATTTTGACGTTCTAAATTATATATTTTTTTTAATAGCAGTTTCTTTTAATTTTTTTTCAAGAGTATTTATCAAGTGTTTATACATAGTAAATAACAATATAAGTAATTAATACACTTAGAACTTATCTGTGCACATTAAGAAAAATTAATTTGTTGGGAAACTGGAAAGCTAGTAGCCTAATTTGTCGTCAGTCGTGTTTGCGTGCGTAAGTAAATGTGTGTCTGTTTTCCACTCGGATGTTTTTCAACATTGTCATAAACACGCAGTGCACATGTAACCAATCATTTGAAGGCCCGCTGCCCAATATACGTCACTCTGTTGTTTACTAAATTCGGCTTCTCAGTGTTATCGTGAGGAAATATGTTTTCCAGAATATGTCGAGCTAACGAAATATAAACAATTTTACAACTTTTATCCAACTGGCGACTTACCGTAAAAGAAAAAAAAGTGGCCAAAAATTAATACTGATTATTTAAACTGAAAATGTATGAAGTGTTTAAAATTATAGTTTTTTTTTTTTGGATCCTATACTAAAACTGTAATAAAAATTATTTCGGAAATATGAAATCTACGCCCTATTTTTATGTGTCTTCTAGTCGTCAATGACTGGGACAATTTTCAATGTTAAGAGCGTTGAGTTCGAATACAGGTCGTTTTTGTAAATTGATAATATTGTAAGTTCAATTAGTAAGGTGAGCTCGGGTCAGCATATCTGACTCAAAAAAATAAAGATTCGTTAGTGAACCACAAATAATTAAAAGTCAGGTGAATCTTACAGAGTCCTATCATTGACGCAAAAATATATTTAGAACAGCTGTTTGAAAGGGGATATTGTTTAAGTTTGATACGTAAACACTTACAGGAAAAATATAATATTTCTGTAATAACCTATAACTAATCCCTGTAAGCGATTATTAATGTAAATAGTTAATTCTCAAAGTGGCTAGACTAAGTGCATATACACCCACAAAATTTTTTGGCACGTTTGTACGTACATGGAAAAAATATTGAGTACTGTAATCAACGATGTATTTTCTGTCAGAAAATTTATGAAATACTGATTAATTTGTTTTACTGGGCCAGAAAAATTTAGGCATATATTTGCCTGAACTGTTAATTATGTAGATTCAACAATATTTGCCTTACAACGAAGTATTAATTTGAATTTTTCATGTACTCTTACAGGTTTGTTTTGCCAAATGAACATGTGTTTACAGTTGCGTATATAGTCTCACATAAAAATTACACTTTTTAAAAATGTTAAGCTTGTCATATGAATAAAAATTTATATTTCGGTTTACTGGCAGATTGTCAGTCAGGAGTGAGTTTGTGTAGGAACCACCTGGTTCAGAGGAAACCACTACTGTGTCAATGAAACAAACGGTATACACAACTACCAACTCAAAAGTCTAAAACTTTCTCTTAAGGGCACCGCCTACCTGCGCGTTAGCGGCTCAAAAGTCACGGAGCTATAAGGACTACCTTGAAGTACGAATCAAATACCGCATTGCCACAACGACCGAGGTGCTGAACTAACGCGCAATATTCCCGCCGATTCAATTTTAACGGAACTTTAAAAGATGTACCGTATAATATTACTACTGAAAAGTCTGTAGCAAAATCCAGTGCAAGTTTCTATTTGAGTTTCCCATACATCCGTGTATAGACCGTTGACGTTAAAGAGAGCACTGCATAAAGTTTTCTTTCGGCCATTTTGTAGCCATATTTACTATTTATAATATGAAAACTTCTTTCTAACTAACAACCAGTGTAAATGTTTCAACACTTTAACATATATTGGCCCAAAAAAAAAAACATATTTTTAATTAATTACAAGTTCTGCTGAGTTCTTAGTTTATAGTGAACAGCCTATAGTACATTTAGAAATACAACAGTCTGAAAAGTCTGTCTACAGATATGTTAGAGGACTTAGAAGCAGTATTTTTAATGAGCATGGTGTATTAACAAAGACATTTCGGCCTTGTCCGAAGTATGTGTTTTATTTTCGTACATTATCACAATGGGCGCACGAAGTACAGTTTCGTAAAAAAAAAACGTATTTATTAACACACTGCAACGCATTTGAAGCATATTGTAGGCGACCCTCTTAGGCCCTTCTTCCGCTACGTATTCACAGATTTCACTGGCCAGTGTTTTCAGTAATGTCAGCTATAGTTCCGATACTGCTGACTAGCACTGATAGTCACTAGATGTTGGTTGATAAAGTTACCCTGTGCGAGGCTACATCAGTTTATTGGGATTACTGATTTTACTGGTGCTTCAGAGCATCAGTATTGTCAGGAAAACAATATTTTTGGCGGAAAATTCAAAAGTTGAAATGATCTAATGGTAGGACAAGGAATTTTTTTTAATATATAAGGGACCGAAGCTGTTATTTGCAGTTTGCAAAGCTTAAAAATATTAATAGATTAAGGGCCGTATCTATAATCGGCTTTCGAATGTCAATCAACTGCTCACCAATAATTTCTCTATGGGGATAGCAGTTGGTTGTCATTCGAAAGCCGTTTATAGATACGGCCCTTAGTCACACCTTGCTATGTATTTAGAAATAATCGCTGACTTTAATGTGTACAGCTTGACAAACTAAATACACGAGATATTAGGCTTGGTTGTGAAAAGAAAGCATATTATTCGTAAGTCGTGCTATAGATGCATCAATATGCTGAAAATTACCGGTTTTATTTTAAAAGTAAATTTACACAATGAACAAAATAAACGTGATTGTCGTTAGAATGATATCACTCAGAGATACCAGAGACGTAGTTGCTAAGCAACGCAGACTGCTGTAATGTTTACTGATTTAGCGTTCCGATATTATCGATTTACTGGCGGATAAATATTTATCTGTTTACTGGAGACTGTTTCCTTATTACTGACGGACACTGACAAACTGTTAGTGATATCAGTGCTGTCAGCAGAAAACGGAAGGCGGGCTTAATGTATACCAGCAAGCGTTTTTCTCGGCGTGGATGTTTGAACTGCGAATATTGGCATTCTCGTATGTGAGCCAGACTTGAGGAAAATCTGTAGGGAAATCCTCAGGGGCAAGTGTTAAACATCTGGCCAGTCATTCAGTGCAGTTTTACCGTGTCGTAAAGGTTATTCGACACCATGTTGTCAACAAACCCTGACGGGAAATACCGAAATAACGACCTCCCTAGCGATGTGGTACTGAGACAAACACACTTGCGTAAGTCCTGTTAACGAGAAGACGTCTTCTCTCTCCCCGTTCTCAATCAAGTATTGTTTATTTCTGTCGGTCACCCCCGTCCTCCCCCCCCTGCGCCCTTCTTGTACGTAGATGATGAGGAGGGGTCGGCGGGTCAAGGGACCTCGACGGCCACCAGATGAACGGTCAACGACGTCACGGGTCAGGGAGGGGGTGTGTGCGCGCAGCCGGCGCGCTGATTGGTCGGCGGCGCTTCACGCCATGTGAGAGGGGAAACGTGACGTCAGAGGTCCGGCCCAGATTGGGGGCTCGGCCGCTGCGCAAGGCGCGCTGAAGAGAGGTTAGAATTGACGTACCGCGCCCAGTAGAAAGAATACTTGGAAGTCGGTCACGGGACAAGGCGACATACCCTCCGCCCTTGGCATCACCCAACACTTCCTGCAAGGCGTCCTCGACAGACGTGCGTCTTAGAGCCTATACGCAGTTGATTACTTTAACATTTGACTTTACGTTTCCGTTACTTTCAGTATTTTGTCAATACACAATACGCAAAGTTAAAGCAACGGCAGTTGAAAAACGATTTGAGAATCCGCTATTTTAAAACGTAATTATAGTGATCTAAACAATTATATTTTTGCCATAAAGCATATCACGTAGATATTCCAAAAATAAGCCCAGTTATTTGAATATTTTCTATCTATATTATTGTGCAGAACATAAGCAGTGTCATCTATTGACGAAACTTGCAGTTCACTTACAAATACTTCTCAAATTCTATTTATCAGATATTCCGAATACATTTTAGAGAGACATGTTACATTTTTCTTGAAATCCAAGTGCTGGAGAATAAAACGGTGCTCAGAAATAAAGATTGGTCATTACAACATGCATAATCAGCTGTCCTTTGCAAACGGCCATCTTGACTTTGACTTCAGGTTTTCAGTTTATCGGAATCGTAAAGTCAAGGCTGCTTGACTTTACGTGTAGTGAAGACATTGTGTACGACCCATAAGAAGCCATATATTGAAAGCTATCGTAAAGTCAAATGTTAAAAGTCAAATGCTGAAGTTTTCAGTTGTGTAGAGGCTTTTAGTCTCGTCATGGCAACCAAACATCCATCATAGCCCTATGTCAATACCACGGTCGTAGAAGAACAGGTCTGGACACTCGCCTATCTAACAATGTATTTTGCTTGACCCCCTTGTTGTTAGGCTGTAGTTCAAATTACCGAGAATGTCGTACTTCTTGGCACTGTAATCCAGGCGGTCGGAGTCAAACTCCGCCCACTTTTTCCATTGTTAACATTATAAAGTAAATAAAGATTTGTGTAGCCATGATTCAAAATTGTGAGCGAAGGAAGTATTTCATAAATTGATAAAAAAAATACGTTTTGATAAATTATCTTAGTGGGAGGGAAGTGGGCGGAGTTTGAGCTCGACCGCCCGGATTACAGCGCCAAAAATGTATAGCATATCGGTAACTTGGTGAACTGCAGCCAAACAACAAGGGGGTCAAGTTTCCAGGCGAGTGTCCAGACCTGTTCTACGGCCGTGGACTGTACCGAGCAATATTATCATTGCACACATACGCATTGTTTAATATGGCCATCTGGGAGAACGTATTTTTGCGCGTTCGATCCTTTGAAATGCGGAAGCGATAAGGACGACACAGCACGGCCATCAAACCTCATCTTAGCCTCTAGGTGCAAGTCCCTGAACTAGCGTGCTGTCTTCTCGTCGACAACTCACCTCTATGAGACATTCATTGGTGAACCTATCATTTCATGACGTATTATTAATGCTAAAGGCGTAGTGTACACGCATATACCTTTTTAAAAAAGATTCTGAGTCAAGGTGTTCATATCTAGAAATGACCGAAGCTCTGGAAAGAGCAAGGATAGGTATTAGGAGTTAGTGGACCGAACGCGTGAGACGTGCTCTAGCATGGTAAGGAAACTATTTTTTCTTGTGTAACTATTAAACATGTTTCTAATGTGTTTATCTACGGAAATAAGATACACTTCAAACGGTGTCCCTATGAATTAAAAAACGCCGTCCGTTAATTAAAACACGATTTCCAAGCTCCTCAAAATCGCTAAAAATGACTTTTTCACGTTCCTGTGGCTGAGAAAATACTAACCGTAATCGTAAAACCAAATCATTGAAACCTGCATTGGACTTTACCACGTACTTCTCTCAAATAAAATAACAAGATCCTCGTTTGAAGTCCCGTTGAAAAACACACTCTACGAAAACACTGCACGCTGGTTTGTTCCTCCGCGTCTAGAGGCGATGAGGAGTTTGACGCACGTGTTACGTTTGACTTGTCGCCTTGCCCGTTTCCGTGGTTCAAACGTCAAAATATAGATAGCGTCCGCTAATTCTTAACATTTCAAATTATATTCGATGTTGGTCAGTCACCTTTCAAGGTCAGCTTTGAGATTAGGAAGATATTGCTACGGAAGTATAAATGTGGATATTAAAATTAAAAGCAGATGTTTTCTTATGTACTTTAAGAACGAAACTATTCATCAGTCCACAGTTTTTCATCACGATAAAAAAAAAGAAGAAGCTAAAGCTCCAATAGCAACGTGGGTCGCATCGAGACGAACAAAAAGTCAGAACTGGCATATATGTTTATATGTCCGCGTGACAACTCTTGAGTCCTTGGAGGGTCCGTTGTGGTCGAGGGGTCAGATCTCTCGCCTCCCACCAAGGCGATCCGGGTTCGATCCCCAGCGGGGTCGGTCCCCGTATTTTCGCATGTGGGAATCGTGCCAGTCGATGCCGCTAGTCTGTGGGTTTTCTCGGTGATCTTCCGTTTCATCCTTTCTACTCAATTCGACGCCTCTCCATTGTACTGCCTCATTTCGCGCCATTCTCCGGGGCACGCAGATGCGTACCTCCGCGTCAAAAGTTTGGAATGGTTTGAATCCTAAACACAGAAACATAACCAGTTTTAACTTATTTAAGAAAAATAAGCAATCAATATTACCTGAGTCATCTCAGTTACTGAAAATAATGAAGCTGTAAACTTGAGATATTTTATGTGTGTGTGTTTGTATTTCGCCTTTTTTCTTTCTGTTTTGCATTATTGTAATATATATTAAATTACATTTTGAAAACTAAGGCATCTGTGCAATATTTCTCCTATAAGTTTGTACCTGTAACTGTGCGTAGCCATATTATTTTTTTTGTCATGTAAATTCAAAATTTTAACTAATTGTAGGCCTAATTAGTAATATATGACTAAGATTTGATGTAACATAAATGTGAAGTGTTGTGGGTTCAGTGTAAGAAAAAGCCACCATGCCTTAACTGCGTTTTTAAGTCATGATAATTAATAAACAAATAAATAAATCTTCAGTTCGGGGTATGATACCCTAGTCCTCGGTTATCGCCCTTATACGATGTTTATTTACTCGACAGATATTTTGTAAATCTCTGCGATAGCGGGTAGCGTTCGAAATAACAAGGGTTGTGTTTATTTTTTTAAGAAGACGATTACAATAAGTCACAATCTTAGTATAGTAGGTTACCTCAGTCACATGAATAGGTTCTGTCGGTCACCAAGTTGCATCTAAAATGCCTGCATACTTTTAAAATGGCATAAACTATACAATTCTACTTGTTTAAAAATTTTGTTATTTATTTTACTAAATGCGAAGTCCGCAGCACACTATTATACATGACTTTAATTAGACTACCTATAATATTCGCTTCCTGCTTCTTTATTCGATATTTTGAACATAGCACATTCCGTTTCTCTTCGTCGTAGTTCAGATTGATTGTCTGAAAAACGTTTTAACATTTGACTCATTCACCACATTTTCGTAAAATTTATTTTCGGTGAAAATGTGCGTTGCCGTCTTAACATTTGCGACACGATATTATAACTTGGTTTTCTATAATGAATTGATAGTGCTCCTAATTAAGTTAACAATTCGTCGATTTAAAGAAAACTGAAGAGCATCAGTTAACAAGGTATGTAGTACCTGTCAGGTGGATAGCACGCATTGCAGTCATGGCAAGCTAGGTTGCAGAAATCAAGGGGCAACGATTCGTTTGAGACACAGGTCTCCCAATGAAAACTTCACTAATTTACAACACACATATTATCTGCATTAAGAACTTCTGCTGTCTACATTCCAATTTTATGCGCGGGACTCGTAAAAGTTTAAAAAAAATATATTATGGGTGCTGACACCATTTTTGTCATAATTACGTTCGAATATTTGTATTGCAGTTTAGTTATATATATATATCTTACCCAGTACTGTACTACGCTACTTATGCATAGTAAGGCGATAACACATATAATGAGTGTGTATGTATGTGTAAATAACGTAACATACACAGAGAAACTTAAAACTTATCATAGCAATGTTAATAGAATTTTTAATATACCTAAATGCTCTGTTGATAGTATCACAAATTAAGGGTGTTAAAGTGTGATAAAATTGTAATTTTATATTTTTATGTTAAATTGTTAGTTTTGTGGACGGTACTTGTGAGTACATTTTACTCTCACAAAACAATTTTAGCGCTCATCATTTTCTCATAACGGGTCTCAAAGTCAAAATTTGCTTGTTACGCTGCCATGCAAATAGTGAAAACGAAGTGACCTTCTTAAACTAAATAATTCACAGTGAACTTACATGCCATGAGCTATGCAATAAAACATTGAAACACCCACAATTGAATTTAAAAAAAATCGCAAAAGTAGAGAATTCACAGTGAACTTACATCCCATGAGCTATGTAATAAAATATTGAAATACCCACAGTTGAATTTTAAAAAATAGCAAAAGTACAGTAAAAAAGTCGCAAATTCAGCAATAATTTTAAAGTACAAATATAGTTCGCGGAAATTTGTTCAAATATTTTATTACGTAGCCCATAGTATTTCATTTCACTGTGAATTAGTTCATGCACGTAAGTCAATTGGTTTTCACTATTTGCATGACAGCAGAACATACAAATCTTGACTTTGACGCACCGTTATGAGAAAACTATACGTGCTAAAATTGTTTCGTAAGAGGGAACTGTACTCACAAGTATCGTCTACAAAACTAACACTATTTCATATAAATATAAAATTATGACTATCGCACTTGAACATCCTTAACGTTATTTCCAAACCCAACATGCAGAAGAGGCATGTTAAATAGTGCGCAAGGCACGAGCCTACAAACACAGAGGTAGTTGGTTAAAATAATTGTCATTTACGTTTTTTTTCCTCCCTTGGTTAGGTACTTAATCTTCCCTTGTCTCAATGCGAATGTTACATTGCTTGTCGAATATTTTTCCTTTCAACGTATCAAGTATTTTTTATTTACAAGGAAGTGGGATTTTCCTAACTTGTACATGAATTTCCCCTCAATTTTTTTCTGTGCTTCCTTGTATTATTCTTCGCGCAGATTATGATTTAATTTACATACATACACCGGGTCATACGACCAGCATTGAAGAGCTGCAAGGAACTTAATACAGGCTCTATAACTTCTAACTTCGCGCAATATGGCAATACGAGCTTTGCACAAGAACTTACCCAGAAGAAACTGTCGTGCATGGTCGACACTGGCATATTCTGCACCAATACTGCGTTGTGTGAAACCTAACATATCGTCACAGCGTAAACAAGTGCTCATCGTCGACAAGTAACAAAACACACAGGATGTCACACAATTGAGTCAACATTTTGAAGGGAAAATCCTCAGATTTAGAGGAACAAGAAAGGGTATTTGAACACAGACCTGAATGTTATTTTTGGACGAATCTTGCAGTGAGGGAAAGTTACAAACTAAAGATGTATATATGTGTGCGTGTATGTCCAAAATACTTATTTAGTTTGTGATAGGTCAGAACACGCACCGTAACTGTACTACAAGTCTCATGCCTTACAGGCCATGGCCGCTGGCAGGTTCGTAATACTGTGGAACGCTACATCGAGGTCTTTAGTTTTACAGGGATTTCGAATTAATTTTTTAAACGCAAACTATTACATACATAAAAAATTCGTTCCTATATTTTTAACACTTATATATCATCGTTTATATCTGAATTTTTCTGTTACAGTACACTAAATGGATTTTTAGATTTTTACCCCTGAAATATCACATACTTTGTTGTCAAAATAAGCCATAGTGAAGCAAAACAATTTTTTGTTAGAAAACGGTACATTATTTTAAAAAATTCTCTGGCAAAAGTGTGTGTCGTATTGCTGTACACAGTTCCAAATTTTTTCAAAGCATTTGGTTAAAATATATTCATGTCATTTGCAATTATTTTAAATAAATGAAAGATCATGGCCTTAACATCGAGGTATTTAGCGCTGGTGAGGGGTGACGTGATGTGAGAATGGAGTAACGCCGGAATGAAAGGGCGAGGGAAACAGGAGACCTCCGAGAAAACCCGCCGACCAACGGCATCTTCCGGCACGATTCCCTCACGCGGAGATCCGGGGGCCAACCCCGCTTGGAATCGAACCCGCATCGCCTTAGTGGGAGGCGAATGGTCTGAACCCTCGACCACCACGGCCCCTATAACAATATGTTATGTAGATGTAACAATACATTATGTAAAATAAAGATGATTTTTGCTCGTTATAAAGACTAGATTGTAACTTCTACAGAACGTAATGTTGCAGGAATTTTTGAATTTTTGAATCAGTGTTTACAATCGCTGAAATGTTTATTACTGAAATTGCTGTTAACAGTATGTTTCTAAACTGATCAGTCTGTAGAATTCACTGAATACCATTTAACAAGCAGGTTAAATTCACTGACAATTAAGTGGAAGTCACTCTTAAATCAGTAGCATTTTGTCACTAAAACAATTCGCATGATTTCACTAACTTTAGTTGCTCATTTTTGACCTAAACAACTGGAATTTCATCGAAGTGATTCGTTTCTTACAATGATTCAAGGTCAGAGTGCAGACGGTACTGATCACCATACTTGACTGTTGTCCCTATTTTAACAGACGTATGGTTCCTACAACTAGACTACACATTTCTTTTAGTGTACAGTCTATTAAAAATGTACTTTCGAAAACGTCCTATGGGGAATTAGCGAGATGATTTATGCCACAAGCAACAGGCAATTATGAAAACTCGTATTGCGTACCAACAATACCCAATCAGCGTTATTCAAGGAAACTCGCAATCTGTATCGTTGCCAGCTTTTAACCTTGTTCAGCATCAGCTTTGATTTTTATTTTTGAAACATTTAAAATGTGAACGATGTAAAGAAGTAGGATTAATTTTTAACAGACCGCATTAAAAAATTGTAGACAATTTGCATCCATATGGTACTATGGAACATTTAGTGGTGGCCATATAATTTAATTGGTGTAAAGACTGCAACTAAGTTCAGTGCAGGTCGCAATCTGAGTTTCACATGCATCCGGTTAGTATATTTTGAATTAAGGCTGTCTGAAAAGGCCGTTTTAGCCATGTTGGAGGGCTTGGAAACAGTGTTTTTAATGAGCGTGGCGTCCTAACAATGAGGTTCCGACCTTGTCTGAAGTTTGTTTTCTTTTCGTATGTTGGCACAATGGGCACACGTGGAATATTTTCGTAGAAAAAACCTATTTACGAACACACTGCAACGCATTTGAAGCGTGGGATAGGCGGCCGCCTTAACTACTAAAACTAGTATTATATTTCAAGTATAAACATTATACCTGTAAATAATGCGCTGTGGATATAGCATTTAGCTAAATATTTATTACGTAGAAAATATGTAGGCATTTGAATAGCATTGCAGGCGGTTATAAAATACTGGTAATCGACAAAACCTGGTCACGTGATTGATATAACCTACCCTACTCCAGGGAGTGAGTTTTCAAAGCGCTTAGTGCGAATCCTGTGAATTACCACTGCGCCTCCTCGTCCGGTATGTTAGCTTTGTGAAAATGACATTTACCTTATGGAATTACTTTAATTTGCTCTGAAATTCTTTCCATCCCTTCTACGACTTCTAGAGATGGTGAAATTTCGCGAGTTAAATGACCTGCATTTTAGAATCAAATATCCTATGCATACTCAAGCCCCGTCTTTTCGTTCATTCACCGAGTAGCAGCCAGTGGAGAAATGGTCGGGACTTGAGTACGCATAGAAATATTTTATTCTAGCATGCAGGTCATTTAAATTCGCGAAATTTCACCATCTCTACCCATAATCCTTGTCGAGTTACAAGAGAATTTAAACAACGAGATCAGCAACAATAATTAAATCGGTATATCAACAACTTCACACACACATATGTCTGTGTATATATAAAAATGTTTGTCTGTTCTCCTTTTATGCACTCCTGCATTAACCATCCGATTGCAATGAAACTTCGGTGAGTCGTTGCACCCACGAAGGTTTCCGTCAAAAAATTACAATTTGAGGAGGGAAGGGGTTGTTGGCAAAATGTGTTCGAAGGGCAGAACAGGCTACCCAAAAAATTTAATTGGCGTTGCAACGACGTTGCAATGCATGCCGGGACAAGTGAGTGTGTGTATATGTATGTATGTATATATATAACCCGATTTGGCGATAGTCAATCGTCATTTTAAGGCGTGTGTGTGTATACACACACACGCGCGCGCCTTACAAAGACGATTGATTATCGCCAAATCGGGTTTGTTTGTTTTGTTTACAGAAGAACTAGGAGTAACGTCAGTTCTTTTAGCACCCGCTTAATTTTTTTTTTGTTACAACCGGCCCAGTCTAGTGAGAACACCACAAATAACGAAATTGGAACGTACACGTAAAAAAGTGAATTTACCTAATAAATTAATGGGTAATATGCTTTTCCTTAAATAAAATGTGAAATGTGTCTCACTGGCAGTAAAATTTCTCTAACTTACAAGGAAACTAATTTTCCTTTACTTATATTGTGGAATTAGTGTAGTATAGAGTAAAAGTCACACATACCACTGCGCAATTTCACTAATACGTAAGAGAAAATTACCGTACGACGCTGAACTTTTTGTATGACACCTCGTGAACGAACGTTCAATGGAAATATCTATATAAGTTAGCGAAGTATTGTCAACCTTTAATTGTCTAGTAGTTAGCGTACTGTGCAACTAATGAAACAGATTCGAATTCCACAAACTTCGAGAGTTGAATGAAATTTTTAAAGCACAATTATTATGTCAGTAATATATACAGTATTAATAGAAAATGTATTCCAATATGTCCAAATTTTCTTATTTGTATTGATAAGGAGTGAGTGAGAGATTTTGGTCAGCGCTTAACATCGAGGTCTTTAGCACTGGTGAGGGATGATGTGATGTGAGTTTGGAGCAGTGCCGGAATGAATGGACGGGAGAAACGGGAGATCCCAGAGAAAACCCGCCGACCAGCGGCATCGTCCGGGGATCAAACCCGGATCGCCTTGGTGGGAGGCGAGAGGTCTGACCTCTCGGTCACCGCGGCCCCTAGGTATTGATAAGGAATTTTTTCTACGTTTATCAAGTAAACTGCACGTGTTCGGTAATTTTTCTTTGCTACATGTTTATTCAGTTTGCTTCACTTACACGTAAAATAATTTACCTTGCAGACAAAATGTATTGCCACAGAAAAGAGCAGAAGCTATAGTGTGCGACTATAGAAAAAAGAAGAAAACAATTGATAGCGAGGAAAACAATGACGACCAAGGGTTCGATAATAGGTCGCTTATCTCGAGCAGAAGTTTCTTGAGATTTATGTGCACAGCGGAATCAACAAAAAAGAGCAAGAAACTATTGTGATGTGGCCAAGGCGACTGGCCTGCGGACGGCATTTAACGAAAATAATGCTATTTCCAACGTTTCATATCTCTACTGGGTTCAGAGGCCTTCTCGTTCCATTGTTTCATCACACTTATTAACTTTTTTATCAGTGAGTTGTGCCCTCTACGATTATTAATGCTAAATATGACTGTTACCAAGTGAAGTTCTCAATGCTGAACCCTATGTACTATTTGCTTCAGAATGATCTTTGCTAAGATTATTTTTACTGTTTTTAAAGGGTCCACAGTTATTTGAGAACTTCCTAACAACTAAACTAAACACAATAACGTGTTTTATACGCGCCATACATGTTAAGTTTTGACAGTGCTGTAATTCATACACTGTTTTTAGTTACGTGAACATTTTAATACTAGATCTAATAAATATAAGTGCAAAATGGTCGAAAGAAAGATTTAAGTAGTGTTTACTTGACCCTGGACAGCCTATGTAAAGCCCTCACACCTCTTGAGAAATTTCCTGAGAATTCATGCCGAATATACGTAGCTCATAGCTTAAGCTTCACTACTAATAATGCTGTCAAAAAGGCATCAGTTGAAAAGAATGGACAATAACTTTACTCAGAAGGCTACAAAGGTGAAAATGACAACAAACTCGCAGAGCTTATTTGAAGAATACTTAACAGAAGTTTAAAAGTTTTTAACCTTTAAAATATAAAATAAACTGTCTGCTGCCATTTTTAAAGGAAAGCCGTCTACGTTGAAGATGGTTACGATCAATATACCAATGTCGTGGTTTCCGTGGTTTTGTAACTTCATAAGGAGGGGAATGCAAAATTACAATACAAACAAGCAAATAACTCTTGTTTATGTTTTTTCCACTATTATAAAATTTTAACACTTACTGTTGTATTATGCAAATGTCGTACAGTTAATTTCAGTCCTATTGGCGTACGTTGGCTCAAGAGTTACTGTTCCACGAAGAAATTTCTCTGAGATCGGTCAGTTAGTTCGGCTTCCACTATTTAATATTTAACTACTTTTTAGTCTTGAATTTAATGACAAAATTCAAAATACAACCACATGCAAATCCGTAAATTAAATTCCATGAAATTTCTTTATAGTGTACTGGTAGCTTTAGATGCAGTGCCATGTAGTGGCGAGTTAGAGTAAAATATATAGCATTAAAACCTTTTCCACGAAAAAAAAAAAAACTCTTAGATGTGCCAAATTTCATAGTGATCGGTCTAACGGTGTTGGAGTTTACCATGAGATACCCACATACCCACATTTATTATATATGCCGAAAATATACACTGTTAGAAAAAAATTCAGTGAAATTACGGAAAATTACTGGCAAAAATTTGTCCAGAAATCTTCGTAAAATAACGGACACTTAATTTTGCTTCACAACGGAACCCTCCGTAGAATTACGGAGAATCCGTTTTCCTCACAAAAATTGAACTTTTAATTACTGGCACTCAATTTTCCAGAAATACGAGACTTGACGTACAATTTAGAAACATGAACAATTTCTGGAATTTGCCGGGATTCAAACCTACAACATTGAGATTACCAGACACGCACATTAATCACTGTACCACAGTGACAATATAGTATGTGAGCTAGTTCCATACAGTGGTAAGAGACCAAACTTTTTAAGAGACAAATTTTGTTTTTGACATCCTGATTTTACAGAACTTCTTCAGTGCCATTATGAGAAAAAATATTTTACTGTATCGAAATAAACAACTTTAAAGTTGCATACACGCTGGGGCAAAACAAAGAAAAAAAAAAGGTGCGATTTTTTTTTCAGTTGTGATAAGTTCCGTGTAGTGACATGTGTGGCCACCATTGCAGGATAGGTGAAGCGAGGAGAATATGAGATGTATGTGTCCTCCTCGGGACACGTCGGCCACTTACTGGGTTGTTCGGCCCTTTGTCCATGCGTGATACGATTCCTTGGCTGTATTGCTCGTCGCTCCGCATCTCTTCTCTTCGTTTCACGCTAGTGTGCATGCATGTTAAGGGCTTGTTCCCGAGTTTTTTTCAGACTGGTGCCAATAACTCAAATATTTTTTAACCAAAAGTTTTGAAAAAATTTGAGTCAATGTGCAATCACACGATGCACAATACTGTGGACACGTTTTTTTTTTTTTTTAAATAATGTACCAGTCTCCAGCAAAAAAAAATAATAATAATTTCCTTCATTTTTGCTCATTTTCACGACGAAAAACGTGGTACTTTGTGTAATGAAATCTAAAAAACCGTTCAGTATAATTCTACAAAAAATTCAGCTACAAATTATAACATATAAGTGTCAAAATTGTGCAGCGAAATTTTGATATGAGTATTAGGTAGCAATAAAAAAAATATTTTCGAAATCACTGCAAAACTCCGTAACCAGGCCTTAATGCTAGGCGTCATAGTGATCATTAATACCAGCATTTTTTTTTAAACAAACACAATAAAACATGCTTTACAATTGTAAAACATATTTCCATTAATTTATGGAAAGTTACGGTCAAAACATCTGTAAACCGGCAATACGGACAAACCTCCGTAAACAAAAAATTACAGAAAATTACAGAAGCCACTTCCGTACTATTACAGTACTTTTCTGTAAATATTTCCGTGAATTTACGGAAATGTTTAACAGCGTAGAAAATATTTTTTCTAATAGAACACCTTTAATGAACAATAGAAAACTGATTGTTAATAGGCCCTCTTGAAACTTCACGGACTTTGTAGAAGTGCATGGGGAAAAACGAAAGCGAATCTGCCAAAGCCTCTAGTAAAGAAACATCACAGCATTTACCTGGAATGCTTACAGAAAGTTATGGAAAATAAAATATCTGAATGGCTTCGTTCCTTTGTACATAAATACAAACCAGGACAATACATTTTGTTGATATCACTGAAAGTACGTATATAAGAAACCTGTGGCTGAATGTTAGAGGAACTGGTAACATTGTTCTGCATCTCGGGACAGATAGGCTGTAGCGACAGCAGCTGCATGAAGTAACGAGTGAGGTTGTTTTGTGGTGTAGCTGTGTGAAAGACCTTCACATGATCTACAAAAGTTTCCGTTAAACGTGATATGGATAACCCACGTCACCCCAAATATTTTCTTCAGGGGATCGTGTAATGATAATTGATGTTTCTGTTTGTGTCCTCCAGAATATACGAGTAAACACGAAAGAAAAAACTAGGAAAACGAACAAGAAGAAAGGTAACGTTTTCTTTGTTTTACACTTTCAAACAAAGAAACCACGTTCACAAATGTTAAAGTTGTAATTGCAGTTAATAAAAACGTTTAATCATAAGTGGCAGATACTCCCACCTTACTTTGCATTGTTATATATATTTTTTTAATGTTATATCCTTCCGTTCACAAAATGAAGGAATGTTAAGTGATCATACATGTCAATATTGCGCAATTTATAAACCCCCAAGAATAAATTCTACAATTAGTGGAAGCTAGCCATGTGCTACTCTCAATTAACAGAAAAATACAAATGAAAATAGAATATGCGATGTTTTGTACCGGTAGGTTGTATTCGTTTACTGGGGCAGCATAGTATTTCGTTGAACCGTTTATGTTCCTTCAAGTGTTGAGCCGACATGAAGAAATGTAGTCTGTGGATAGGGACTTTCCAAGTCAGCAATGCTATTTCTCCAAGTATTACTGAGCAGCTGACTAGTATGCTAAAGTTTGACGTTCTTGCAACACCTGTCACATACAGCAAAGTTGCAGAACACCTATAATAAAAGCCACGATTTTGTGGTGAAAATATTTCTGCGCCATTTGATTTCAATGTCTTATGTGTACATCTGCAGCTATGTTACATGGTCAGTGACAGATATTCTGATTGGTGCAGTCTCATTAGTGACGTGTCTGAACAAAGACACGCTGCCAATAACAATGAAGCAGACAAAATCGTGGCTGTACAAATAAATGTGATCTTTTAACGATTCTTGCAATGGGCCCGTATTATGAACATAATTTTTTTTTGGATATACAACATTCGCCCGCAATGGCGTATGTCCAAAAAAACATTTGTGTTCATGTACAAATAAACCTTTTTGTTCAGACTTTTTGTCGGCGCAGGAGCTGCGTTGTCTTTCGCAAGGGGCTGATCCTCCAATGAGAGAATCTGGCCTCAAGGAACTCGTCTATCACTATTTTTATACGGAAGTGTAGTCTGGACAGTAGCGTAGAATGTGTGTTCTTTTGTGCCTGTGTCCTGTGAGTACAACAAGAGACATAGAGCACTGGATACTAGCTAGTGCCAGTGGTCATCCACTAAGTCCCATAACATTACAGATCAGGGACTGGTAGAAGGACATACATGTCAGAAAACTAAAATAATTTGCAGCTGAATGCAAGCTGCTACAAAAAAAGATTCAACAGTTTCAATCTCGGAAGAGGTAGCTACTACCGCACATTTCAACAGCTCTTGTGTACAGGTTTCAAATTTCCTCATTTGGCGAGTAGGAACAGCTGAACGATAAGAGCCAGAGAACCACGCTCGACGAGAAGAATATCGTCTCTAATCGCAACGACCTGAACTGGCGTTCAAGGTTTTCGTAGTATTTTTCCCCCTATGAAACTTTAGGCGGTGACCCTGGACGTCGACACTAGAGTGGGGGATGCAGGGGGCATTGCCCTCCACAAGTGTTTGTGAAGGAGGTGGCAAGGGGCGTGCAAGTATTCCTTATAAATAAACTTATTTTAGACGAGACTGAAATGTACAACCTGCAATTAATACCAGACGTTCTAACAAACAATTTTTGTTTGCCTGCTGTTATTTCTGTCAACGTTTTTACAGTGTGTATGGTAACAAGTTGATATAAACAATTTAAGTGTTCAAATAATTAAATATTGCTTAACATTTGTTTCTGTTAGTGTACTCTATAACTTCTAAATTTCAGCACATGCATTTTTCTCCCAGAATCAATAGGCTTGCGAACAAAAACAATTGAACGCATCGCCTTCGGGCAGCAAAATTGTAAAAATTCTGTTTTCTCTTACTATATATCCACCCTATGTCCCTAACTTACTCCCTAAAACAAAATTTTTCGCCGCTTTGTCTAAAATGCATTGCAAGTTTCTATGAAAATTTACTGCCTACTGTTTTTTTTTTTTTTTTTTTTTTTTTTTTTTTTTTTTTTTTTTTTTTTTTTTTTTTTTTTTTTTTTTTTTTTTTTTTTTTTTTTTTTTTTTTTTTTTTAAAAGAAGACACTATTCACGTTTCAGTATTGCATTTACTTCGGCATGACCGTTAAAAAAAATGAGCAAAGAGTCATAACAATTTTTTTTCTCAAAGGATTCTATTGGTTAGTAATTGTGTTATGACGATTTGAATTTCAGACACGTGTTTAAGTGGAGATGACATTTAGAAAATTTTTGCGTCATTTAGCTTAATTTTTTCTTTCAGATATTTATGTTGATAGTGCAAGTCAAGGGGTAGCCAGAAGGGGGGGGGGCTATCGGGATATATCCTTCTCCTCCCGCTTCATAGCGTGTCATCGATGTCCCCTTATTGTGTTGTGAAAATTCTCGAGTTGGTATTTCCCTGCCCCCACCCCCCTCGAACAGAAATCCTGGCTACGCCCCTGGTACAAGTCCCTTATTATGGGGACTTTTCGATGGATTAAATAGTTGGTAACTTGAGGCATTGTTGTCAACGTAGAATCGTAAAAATTTTGTAACTATATCTGAAATAATTGGTTTTGGCTTTATTTTACTGTGGGTGAGCTAAAATGTGCTTCCGGACATTTATTCAAGAGTATACCTACAAAACTGATTTTGAAAATGTGCTGTATTGCCATTTTTCTGACTGAAAGACTGATTTGCCTGTTGCTAGAAAGACACTTTTATTTACGATGTTCGGAATTTAAAGAAATACTAAACATTTTTGATTAAGAGGCCAATTTTGTGAACATTAATATTTCCTTTAAATGTGTGCTTAACTCTATTAGTACTGTTATATTTTCCAAAACTCTCAAATTCCATAGCATATTACTGAGATAACATTACATATGTGTAATATACCGCGCATTTAAAATTAATTTTATAATTAATAAATATTACGAGCATATTAATTTCAGGAATTTTGTATAGCTTGTATAGATTTACGTTAAGTTTCAGAAACATAGTTTCTCTCGCAAGTGATGTATATAATTATATGCAAACCTAATTATTCAGATAAAACAAATTTGTTTTGTCGAATATGAATTACTTATCTGAATGATTTTAATCCGAAAAAAGTCGACAGTCAAGGTTACTACATTCGGCTACTTGAATACAGGATGTTACAAAAAGGTACGGCCAAACTTTCAGGAAACATTCCACACACGCACAAAGAAAGAAAATATGTGATATGGACATATGTCCGGAAACGCTTAATTACCACGGTAGAGCTCGACTCCTTACATCTCGTTAAATGTAGTCGTAAATAACACTTCGTACAGAAAATGCCCCAAATACCCAATGGATTGGATCTTTACAATGCACTTTACTTCCTAGGTTCGCCGCCAGGTGGGCCACTTGACGGAAGGTAATCTGGACTGCATTGCTCGTTTTGCAGGCAGTGCAATGTTTACGAATGCGGAGTTGGCAGATGCCCATTTCATGTACGGATTAGCACAGGGTAATAGCCGTGGCGCAGTACGTTTGTATCGAGACAGATTTCCACAACGAAGGTGCCCCGACAGGAAGACGTTTGAAGCAATTGATCGGCGTCTTAGGGACCATGGAACATTCCAGCCTGTTACTTGCGACTTGGGACGACCTAGAACGACGAGGACACCTGCAGTGGAGCAGGCCATTCTTCGTGCAGTGGACGACAACCCTACTGTCAGCGTCAGAGAAGTTGCTGCTACACAAGGTAACGTTGACCACGTAACTGCATGGAGAGTGCTACATGGGAACCTGCTGTATCCCTACTGTGTGCAGCGTGTGCAGGCACTAATGGCAGCTGATTGGCCTCAACGTGTACACTTTTGTGAATGGTACATTCAACAATGTGTCGATCCTCATTTTAGTGCCAATGTGCTATTTACGGATGAGACGTCATTTCAACGAGATCAGATTGTAAATTTTCACAATCAACATGTTTGGGCTTACGAGAATTCTAACGCGATTGTGGAATCACGTCATCAACACAGATTTTCTGTGAACGTTTGGGCCGGTATTGTTGGTGACGTCTTGATTGGGCCTCATGCACTTCCACCTAGGCTCAACGGAGCACGTTATCATGATTTCTTACTGAATACTCTACCTGTGCTGCTAGAACATGTGCCTTTACACGTACGACTCAACATGTACTTCATGCACGATGGAGCCCCTGCACATTCCTGTCGCATTGTTCGTACACTGCTCACTAACAAATTCTATGGCCGATGGATTGGTAGAGGTGGAATAATTCCCTGGCCTCCACGCTCTCCCGACCTCAATCCTCTGGACTTTTATTTATGGGGGCATTTGAAAGCTCTTGTCTACGCAACCCCGGTACCAGATGCAGAGAGTCTTCGCGGCCGTATCATGGATGGCTGTGATACGATACGCCATACTCCAGGGATACATCCGCGCATCAGGGATTCCTTGCGGCGGAGGGTAGATGCATGTATCCTCGCTCACGGAAGCCATTTTGAACATTTCATTTAAGAACGTGTGTTACGTAATGCTGGTACTGTATGTTTCTGTGTGCTCCCAGTCCATCATTTCATGTGAGTTGAAGAGACACAATGCAGTCACGATTACCTTCCGTCACGTCGCCCACCTGGCGGTGATCCCTAGGAAGTAACGTACATTCTAACGAAACATTTCATTCGATAATTGGAGCAGTATCTGTACGAAATGTTTTTTTTTACGATGACATGTAACGAGAGGTAATGGAAGGGGCTCTACCATGGTAACCAAGCGTTTCCGGATATATGTCCATATCACATATTTTCTTTCTTTGCGTGTGTGGAATGTTTCCTGAAAGTCTGACCATACCTTTTTGTAACATCCTATATACTACTATAATAATAACATTATATTGCTCTCTAGTTAATATTTTATTATTTGATTGTGTATAGGGTCTAGGGCACTATGCACAGAATTTTTTTTTCTGTTCAGTCTTAAATCGAACTTCACAAATTTTAGTGACTGAAGATAATGGTCAACAATGTCAACGTATCGTTATTTTCACTGAAAAATTCGTCATCAAGACAAGTAAACAGAATGATTCGTCAGGTATTTGTTCAATCAGGAATGCATCTAAATAGGGGTTGTAACCACCCCCTCTCTCCTTTTGAACTGTACCTTTGTTAGTGCATTTTAATCCTTTAAAAACATTAATATTTCTACCAGCGGTTTATTAATTGTTTAGATACGAAAACTGCTTAATTGCACCATTTCGCTCCTTGAAATCCAAATTTTCTCGGGAGACAACCCTTGGACCCTTCGCTTTAATTGGAGGCGAGCCAATATTATTTTACCCTCTCCTGGCACCAAGTCAGGTCAGCACCCATGGCAGTGACCTAAAATTTGTTTTTGTATAGGAGTTTGTAACACAGGAAACAATTTTGTTTAAAACGTTGTCTAAAACTATTGTTTAGGATTGCTATTGTTTAATTTTCGCAAATTGGTTTCAAGATACCTACAGTTATAGATTAATGCCTTTAACGTTGAATTATGTACCACGCCATGGAGAAGCGCCGGAATGAAGGGGTGGGGAAACGTAAAATCCACGAGAAAAACCCCAGACCAACGGCATCGCCCGGCACGATTCTCACACGCGAGAATCCGGAGACCGACCCACCGGGAATCGAACCCAGATCGCCTTGATGGGAGGCGAATAGTCTGACCATTCGGCCACCGTGGACCCTCAGTTGTGTTCAGCGGTGAAGTTGTTCACAGACTAATCACAGACGTTTAGAATTACCATTGGCCCAGTCAAATAGGGTCTCACCAGTAAGGAAATAAAAGCGTCAGAAATGAATACATCACATTGAAGCATAGTAAACAGTCAACTTTCCCAGCGATAAATCTGTGTCCCTAGCTAACACTTGCCGGCGTCCAAATATTTACATAGCATCTCTGTAAGGCAATTTGTGGGAAACAATATATTTATCCAAAGGACCATCGGCAGAATTCTCGTAGAGAAATTTTGGAGAATCATGGGAAAAAAATTCATCAAGATGACCGGACTGGGAATGTACGAATTGAAAATTCCCACAAAAGCCGCTTCCTGGTACTCAAAAATCAAATATTCTAAGAAAAAAAAACCTACTTATATGCATTCACAAAACGAAACATCCATATTCAGAGGACAAACAAGATGAAAACAATAAACTCGGTAAACAACGCTGGCACAGTATCATTTAACACATTGATTGATTCCCTAGTACATGAACACGAGTACCTTGCTTTGAAATCGAAAATATTTAAATAATCCTGTTTACACGTGCTCCTATAAATTGTGTCTTTTTGTACGCATATTTTCTTACTTAATATGTATGTAAAAAGTTACTTTTATCTGCGTGCAAAGTAAAATTATAATTTTAATTATAAGCAGGTGGTTTTGTGAAAGTGTAGAGAAAATCTACAAAAATAATACATATGTGTTTAATAATATATTACATATTCCATGTTAATATATAGTATGTCTATGGTTAGAGATGATGATATACCGTGAAAATATTTTGTGCCAACATACCTTTGAAAACGCTGTAGATAATTTCGACACACATTATTGGGTGATTTACGTCTGACACAACATAGTTGTCTGCAGGCCAATAAAATGCATAACATATCACAATAGAGAGAGATTCTTATTCGCTCAGTCAAATAGGGCAACAGATCCACGCACAAGTTAAAATCGGTAATAATTTAGTAAGTTGAACTTATGTTGGAACTCAGCAAACAGTCAAATTTTCCCGCGATAAATCATCTCCTCTACCTATGGTAGATATTCAGAGTTAATATTGTATGCACTGTGATATTATGTATGTGTTTGTATACTCTGACCAGTTCAATAGCGTGCAGATGATTAATGAATGGAGATGGGGAAATTTCGTGAATTCAATTACCTGTATGTTAGAATCAAATATCCTATGTATTCTCAAGCCCCGACCGATTGTCCACTAGCTGCTACTCAGTGTAACAACAGACAATGAACGAATAGACGGGGCTTGAGTATGCATTTGATTCTAACATCCAGGTCATTGAATTCACGAAATTTCCCCATCTCTATCAATGAACGATCAAACTACTAACTAGCTCATAAGCGACAGTGGTCACGTGGTACTATGGGGCCACATTTCTTACAATACGTCATCTACCATGGCGATATGGTGCCGTGGAGATGTTTTGTCTGAGAGAGATCAAACCCTCTCCCCTTGGCGGGGGGTACACAGAGGTTATCTGGCCCGGAGGGTCGCGACCCGCCCCTCTCCTCTACATCGGTTGTTTTCCACGCTGGCCAGTTGCGTCAGCTGCGTCCTCTCCAGCACCTTCCTGCGGGAGCCCCTGTGCCCTCTCTTCCTCCAGGCTCGGAGACAACAGTCAGCTGACCTCTGCCCGGGAGACGCGACCCCACTCCTTATCGACAACAGTAGCTGGGGTACGTCAGGTCCGCCGTGCCCCTCGACGACGCCCCGAGACACCAGGGGGGCTCGCCCCATGGCAACGCTCTTTGAGGCACTCCATAGTGCAGCTCACAACATTTTGACGCTTTTCTTCAATTCAGTCAGGACCGCGTATAGTGGAAGGAGGTGGTGGCAAAGGGGCATTTCCCCCGGGCCTCACGTTGTAGCAGGCCGCAGATTTTAAATACAAATCTGATTTATTTATAATTTAAATTGAGTGTATTTTTTTTAAAGATATATTAAACAGTGATGATTGATGTGAAATATATTTAAGGCCATAAAATAAGCTATAAGAGAATGAAGGGGTATCAGTTAAATCAGTTAATACTCCGTGTTTGCACGCCAGGCTGTCAGTTACCTTGTTTCTACATTTTTAGCAAAATTAATTTTTTATGCCTAAACGAGAGCAGATATCAAAAATATGTTTAGTAGTGTTGTTTGAAATCGTCTTCTCCATGTTGGCTGATTTTTTCTTTCAAGGCAGTAAATACTATGGTTTTAACCAATTTTGTAATTTACGAAATTCTGGTTAATTTACTTTATAGTTGAAACCGTATTTTCCTTGTTTTGAAAAAAAAAATAGCTCTCACAGCAAAAACCACTTTAAACCAAACTGCCAAACAAGATTATTTTTATACCTGCTCTCGTTTAAGCTTAAAAAAATAACTATCCCAAAAACAAGAGAATGTGGCCTGAAGTGTAAAGTGTAAGGATTCAAAGACGTCGCTGATATCGGAAATTGCCAAGATCAGAGCTAAGACAACGTAGCCAGCATGTTAGGAAAGTATGAGAGCCCACAAGCGCACTTTGTCACGGCATCTAAAAAAAAAAAAAAAAGAAAAAAGGAAAGGAGCCTGTATATTCACTTATGAAGCAAGATCTGCATTCTCTGGGTCACATTATTATAGCTTATATTAATTGTTATTATTATTACTTCTAACGAACTTTTACTATTCGCCTCCCACCAAGGCGATCCTGGTTCGATTCCAGGCGGGGTTGGTCCCCATATTTTTCATGTAGAAATCGTGCCGGACGATGCCGTTGGTTGGCGGGTTTTCTCGGGGTCTCCCGTTTTCTCCGCCTTTTCATTCCGGTGCTGCTCCATACTCACCTCATGTCACCCCTCACCAGCGCCGAAGACCTCGATGTTGAGCGCTGACGAAAATCTCTCTCTCACTCACTCTAACAAACTTGCTTTAAATACTGAAAAAAACCTCTGATAGTAAATTAATCAGGGAGCTGGGAATTAATTTTTACTAAACCAGGAGTTATTGGAGAATGTCTGCATCCATAACTTAGCTACCGGCTAGTCGCCCTGTATAGGTACGATCTGCAGGACAACCAGCCGCAGTGGGATCGCTCCCCTTACTTGGTTCGAAGTAATTATATACCCTAGTAGCAAATACAATCATTTTTCAGTTGGCCAACTGTTGGCAGAAGCGGCGAACGTTCGCTAGTATGATGGTCTACTTTTGCTGAAATGGTTGTTAATCAGGCCATGTCAGTAAATATATGTGTAGTTACATTTAAATAATTTTGATGTGGGCAACTTAGTTTTAAAAGACTGACATATTTCAGTATACGGTCCACAAACAGATTAGCAAACTAATCCACAAACATCTGAGTATAATAAGAATGCTTGTGATACACTTGTGGTTAATGTGTGGGTGATTTCATCATGCATCATGTATGCCACATGTGGCTACGGGTGCATTCCGCATATTTACTGCCTGTGGGCTGCTTGTCACGATCAGATTTGCATATGTGGGCCAGTTGATGTTTGCTATTTGGGTATATATCATTGGAAGGACAACACCTGCTGAGATATGTAAACTACCCTCTCCCCCAGAGTATTTTGCCTAAGATTATGAACTGCGGAGTTTTCCTGGAAATATTCCTTATGGCGCACCTTTTTTATAAAGCCTATCTCAATTACGGCGGCTAGAAATTGTCAAATTTCTTACTGTAGTCCTAGTCATTTACGAAGGCCATATTTTTACAGTATTCTTCCTAGAAAGAATAACGTAAACAGGATTACGGGGAACTTTCTGCCCAAATATGGCCTTCGTAAATTAGCTGGTGTTCCGAACATATTGTAGGAAGGACTAGAGCCCATTTCTTCCTTACACCTCTTCAGAGCTCTATACGCAGCAATAGTAGTTCTGAGATATTTTAAGTAGGAAGTCTAAGCCACCTCTGGTCCCCGCCCCCAACTTCTCCCATGGTAGCCGTAAACAAGATTATAGGATATTTGCTTTGCCAGGGATAGAATCTACCTTGAAGCTGAAAAAAAAAAAAAAAAACAGAAATGTTTTAGTAGAAGCATCGGAAAAAAATACATATTTTTACGAAAATGTGTCAATAAAGTTTAGTCACGAAATGCGTTTTATAAGACACATTCGTTTAAGTTAAAAATACACGATAAAAATTCATTCATTGTTAATTATAGCAAATAAAAGGACAATCTTGTGAGCGGGCTACCACGCATCAAAAGTGCGTGGTAAATAAATAAGCGCTGAAAACATAAATTGATTTCTACGCTTTCATCGAAGCCAATGTTGATAAAATACTCAATTACAATCCTATATAATGGTATTTGCCAACTTGATGAATAAATATTTATCCAGAATTACTATTTCGTTACGCGTGATCTCTTGCGCCGCAGTTAAATGCACGAGGTTCCGGCGTCAGAGATCGTGCCTCAGAAGTTCGTAACACTGGAAACAATTTTGTTTAAAACGTTGGCTAAAACTATTGTCTAGGATTGCTATTGTTTAATTTTCTCAAATTGGCTTCAAGAAACCTACAGTTATAGATTAATTCTTTTAGCGTTGAATTATGTTTCACGCCCTCGTAAATTGTGCTGTCAAGGAATCTATAAATTTTCCAGTCGCCAATGGCCTTCCTCTTTCTCCTTCATTCGCAACAATTCTTATCTTCCTTACACGAGACACACCATCACAGGTTTAAGTAAGTTAGTTTATCATAATCTCAAAGTTTAGCCACGGCCGGTTAAAACCGTGGCCACTCACGCGGTCACGAGGCGAACACGGAGAAGCGATGCAATACGAAAACAGATGAAAAGTGGAAATGCCCCGAGAAAACTCACCCACCAACAGCAACATCCACCAGATGTCCCAGATGCGAAAATGAGTCTTGGACCCGACCTGGACTTGAACCCGTGTCGTCGTGGTCGCAGGAGAGTGGCATGACCAGAATACCGCCGTGGCCCGTGTTTGAACCAGACGTATCATGATAGAGAAATGCTGTTACTTCCTATTCGGGCATTCAAGTTACTTGACTTGAACGCTGAGCTGTTGCCACAGAAGGCAATTCATACGCGGGACCTGAAAATGTTTCCAATCTTATGGTCTTGATTGTTTTCACACGTTAGACATATGGGGTAACCTACCCTTCTTCGTGATAACAAGGCTTCGAACTTCAGTAGCCTACCAGAAATATGATAAACATTTTAATTGTGATCCTATATTTGATATATTGCACTGGAAAAAGTGTATAGCCGCAGGTACCATAGTTATGTTAAAATGGGGACAACATAACAGTTTGGTTGTCGGTACAACTCCGTACAGTTCCGTCAACAATAGGTTTTGTAGAAGTTACCATCTGGTTTGTAAAAGCAACAAGACTCTTTGTTTCTTCTACGACACAGATTGTTGAAGGAACTGTTCAGAGTAGTACCAACAACCAAACTGTTTTGTTGTCCCTATTTTAACAGAAGTATGGTACCTGCGGCTATACTCATTTTTCAATGTGGTTACTTATGGCTGAAACTACACATGCTTGCTCTCTGTTGGTAACCTAGTGAACTAGGTGTACAGATACTTCCCAAAGCCCGCAAAGTGGTTTATCACGATATATGGTCTGTTTACCCTACATAAGCTTGGTCGTACACTTTAAATAGAAATAAGTGAATATTAACTGTTTACCAGTGGTTCTTGACTGATTAAATTTGCTGAACCCGAAAGATGTGGGACAAAGTCTAACCGTTCACTCGGCATTTGGGAGGACTCGGCTCGACTCCCTGTTACGGCAATCATGATTTCTGTTTTTCTCGGTTTTCTAAAATAGTTCTACGTGGATGCTAGGAGGGTACCTTAACATGGGCCATGGCCGATTCCTCTCTCTTTTCTTGCCCTAGTGTAAATATGAGTGTAACCATGTATAATGATTTCACTGTCGACAAGCCTAATATAATAAAATAAAATGTTATCCTGAAACTGCTACATGTGGAATCAGGAAAAATACTGGTACAATAAAGTCAGGTTACTTTGCTCACCCACGGGTAACTTTGCAGCACCAGATTAATTTCACTCTATGGGAGGATTCCAAGATACCCATCACTCTAAAGTGATGTTTATTATTAAAGCTGTGAATGGTGAATTCTTCAACACTTTGGGATTATTCTAACCTTGCCTTACAACAAAAGATGTTTGGTGCAAAGTAACTCCAAAGATAGAAAAAGTAACCCCCAATTTACGGTAATTACTGTATATTCATTTATTTAAATTTATAACGCAGTAAGTGCATTCGTCAAATTCGGAAGTCTAGCAGTAAGTCCTACCCCCTACCCAGTGCCTGCTATGGTCCGTGCTGCGCCATTACCACGAGAGATAATGTTTTATATTCGTTGATTACCAGTCAGTTATCGAGGTCTACCCGTCCTGCCCTGTATTGCTCGTCATAAATAAATACAGTAACTAAGTTAATCATCGTTTATTCAAGCAGGGGCGTGCGTAGGATTTCATTTCGGTGTAGGTGAAGGAAGAAGTACCAACCCGAAATCAAGTGATTCAACAAAAACCAAAGTAACGTAAATGTTAATCAGGAGACACGAGAACAAATCCCCATTTACATTAAAATACATTACACTCAGTGGCGGCTCGTGGGTTGTTGGCAGGTAGGGCTGCAGTTGCCAAGAGCTGTACATATTTGTGCGCTGGTTGACTTTACAGCCACTGACACGCTGATGTGCAAGTGTCCCTTACTACTGAGTGGTCACAACACATCTAGTAGCCGGCAAATATTTCATGGTCGTTGGTCTACGGCGTGTTCATCAAGAGTGTACAGTTCCGACTATCTGCAGCCCCACCTGGCAACAACCCACGAGCCGCCACTGATTACAATCAAAGAACACAAGCATAAGTTCCTTTATCTAACTTCACACTTTTTTTACTTTTTTACATCGTATTTTAAGATAATGGTTAACAGTTTTCGATTTCGGAAGGGGAAGGATAAATTGTTCTCCCCATCCGCCCCCCCCCTCCCCTGCGTGCCCCAAGTTATTCAAGGCATGAAGCAGAGTGAGTGGGCTAGGCTAAGTTGCTACGTGGCGAAGAGACACTAGTCGGGCTCACAAAGCGGACGACTCGCCTGGAAACGTGCGGCTCCACGTTGCTACCCGCGGGCTGACCTTGACGCCTTGGGCAAAGACGCCCTTGACACCCGGCCACGTGAAGTTCCCCGCTGCCCCTCGCCGAGGGTCGGACCGAGATTATTTGCTGAGTCCCAAGGTCGTGCCGCCAACTATAATAACGACGAGGTTGCCCTGTGCCCTTTGCCTACTTATTGTCTTCTCATCTTATTTTTTGCCTTGTGGTTCTTTCGCGATACGCCGTTTTGCATAATGGCCAGTCATTAAGGAGGCTCGAGACATTCTGAGCGTCGCGGAGTTCCGCGCGACACCACCGACAAACTTGATTTTCCTCCAGGTGATGGTACTGCACTGCGGGCCATGGCCGCTTCTTTGTATTATGTCTGTATTTGTCACGTAGGGATGAACCCCTTAATTAACAGAGTTTTACACAACTTTGTTTCAATATCTTAGGTACACGTATGCAGGTCTGCATCGTGGATTGATGATTGGATGCTTTCTACTCTCAGCGGCATTGGGGTCTACCCACTAATCACAGTTGTGTGATGTCGCAGTAACATCCTTATTATTGGCATAGTCAAATAGGGTAACAACTCCAGGTACAGGGAAAGCCAGTGAACTTTTGATAAGCGGAACGTAATAATAATAATATAATATAACGTCTTTATTAATATTGTGGCGAAGTTAAGGGGTATTGATCCCTACCACCTTGGATTTATCTGTTTCTTCTCGATAACTTCTGTTCAAGTCGATGTATCAAAATTTTGTCACGACAAGACATAGATACAAACTTAATCGTTCTTCTGTAATTGATGGAACCATAATATATTCATTGTTTTGCAACGGGAAACAGCTGAAAAAGAAAAATTGCTTTATTTACGGGAGCGACTACCGAGGCCGCAACATTAACAGAAACAATACCATATGGATTCCAAAAAGTGAATGAAACAATAAACTATGCCTTGTCAGCGTGAAAAAAGTAAAACAATGTGTCTATTCCCTGATTTATAAGAAAAACCGTAAAACCGCTCTGACAGGGATCAATCCCCCTTAAGGCACTTTACCTTTTCTTACACTTAACCACTTAAATTAAATACAGTTTTGAATATTATTAATAGGGACATGCAAAATTCGCGTTATTTTCCGACATCTGACTAGACTCCAAGTGACTATAGGCTCGTACGACGCCTCCCGCTGGCCGATATTGTCGTGACTTGCCGCGGAGAATACTTACACTGTCTAGAGGCCAATCTCTGTAAAGACGTAACACATGTCAATGAGAACACATAAAAGTTCGTGGCCAATTGAATCGCAGATTGTGCTCTGTTATGTATAGGAAAGTGAAGTTTAGTCGCTGCCAAATGATAACGCGAATTTTGCCTGTCTCTAATTATTAAACATTAAAGTGCTTACAGCTAATAACAAGTAGAATTTTTGTTTAACAATTTTTGAAATTTAAATGAAATTAGAGGTTTTACCACGTGAACTTAAAAAATAGCTAATCCCTAATTACAAAAAAAAAAAAAAAAAAAAATAAAATACTGAAATAAAATACATCACAGATAAAATACTCATTCACTCGAATAGGGCTAGATTCCAGCTATTCATAATTAATGGATCACTCTAACACGTTAATTAAAAATTACATCAGGAAGTTTTAACGTTGAAAACCAGCAGACAGTCGCATTTTACCGCGATAAAACATCATCTCAGTCATATCTGATAATAGATTTTAAAAAATCTTTTAGACACGGCGTACAAACTGACTGCTAACATCAGAAGTCAGACGTGACACAGTAACTTGGAGTCTAGACTGATGTCTGATAATAACGTGACATTGTATGTCTCTTCACATAAGGCACCGAAACACATTGGTGCAAGAGTCTTTTCGCGACAATCAGGGGTCTCTAGTAGAGAAATAAAAATTTCGCGAGTTTAGTTACCTGCATTTTTAACACCCGACCAAAACGAGGGGTGTTATAAGTTTAACGCGTGTGTCTGTGTCTGTGGCATCTTAGCTCCTAAACGGATAAACCGATTTTGATTTAGTTTTATTTTGGTTTGAAAGCTGACGTGACCGAGAGTGTTTTAGCTATGGTTCAAGAAAATCTGTTCAGTCGTGAGAAAGTCATCAGCCCTTTTCTAGTTGTTGAAGGAATGTCAGCAACTTATACTGTGTCAGATCAATTCGAAATTTAATACCTATCGTGTGAGTCGGTTATTTTTTTATTTATAGCCTAATTTTGTATATTTTGTAGAATAAATACGTTGCCCTGTTTATACTCACACCCCGTAAATTCATTATCCATTACCTAGGGTCTTTAAATTTTCTTTAGTTTTTTTTATATACTGTATTGACTTCCAAAGATTTGGAGGCTTTAACTCAAGTGTTTAACGTTACATCGTGTCCCACGCCTCTTTACGCACACACGTGTTCGTTCACTTTATAGCCAAAAACCATTACATTCTACGTAATGAGTGTTTGTTGCACATATTATCGGTGCTCTCAGCAATATAGGTGACGATGGTCAATGGGAGTGTTACACAGTTCAAAAGAAGCTCCGGTTACTTATTAGTCCGCACCAAATGTTAACTTTCGGACTATCAACACAAATTCTCTGGAGGCATCTAGGTCCTCAGATCCCCATAGCCTTACGTTCTTACGTTGTGTCTGTTTAGTAGACCTGACATGTGAAACTTTGCCTCGTCAGTGAAAAAAATGCTTTCAAGGAAACCTTCCTCCATGTTCATTCGAGCCAGCATGTCTGCAGCGAATTCTTTGCGGCGTGGTCCATCACCTGGCTGAAGAGCTTGTAACAACTGCGCTTTGTAAGCATACAGTCACAGGTTTTTGTGAATAACTTTATGAATAGTTGAACGAGGTAACTCCAATTGTCTGGCGGCGGTACGAACCGATTTTCTGAGGTTCAGGGTACAGTCATCACGAACAAGTTCAGTATCTCCCGCACTTGTACCTGGCCTGTCGTTGCCTTTTTGCTGCAGAACACTCCCTGTCTCCACAAATGTTTGTGCCACTCATGGATTGTGGGTCTTAAGGTAGTTTTTTCCCATATTTGGTCCTAAAATTACTTTGCCTCTGCGTACCTGATTTTGTTTCGGTTAACTAGGAAACACACTGTGCCTCCTCCTGGGGTGTAGCCATCTTCTGGAATTTTTAGATGTCAGTTAGCATCCACACCTGCAACAATCAAACAACATTTCTGATAAAAACTTGGAGATTTTATAACCAAAATGTCGTAAAACACATGCAGGTACCTTGCCTCATTAATTTTTTTTTTGTTTGAAATTGTAAAGATTTTTTATGGGCATCCTGTATTATTACTTACAGAAATGAGATGGGGATTAAGATATAAAGTGATACAGTGTACTCATCTTTTAGTTAATGTATTAAGTTTCATAAACGTCTTGACTGCAACCTCCTGGTAGTACGATTTTTGAACATGTAAGCCTAACATATTTTATAATTTTCTAGTATGTTTAATATTGGCGTTGTGTTGTATTCACGTATCACTGACTCATGTTTTTTATTTCGATCTTATCTAGTAATAGCCTGTAATTTCACTATTCTGTAACAAGAGTAATGGTTATAAGGTACCGTATCTTAGATTTTTACTGTGCATATTTAGATGAGGGAGTAATTCCTTTCTTCCTGTGGATTTTCTGCCAATAAAACTAGGTATCACATGGCTGTTGTTCCGTATTAATATTATAAATATAATTTTTAAGATATTGACTACAAATACAGGACACTTAAAATTATTGTCCCTCGAATGTATAAATTACCATTTTACTTACATTTTTGCTCTAACTGTTACACTTTAAATATGTGATAATGGTTGTTGATGGGCTGTGTACGTTATTTTATTTTCCTTCTTGTCAATAGTAACTTTTTTTTTCTTGGTATTAGTTGCGAAAGTACTAATGACCTATATGTTTTGTGATAAACTCAGCATAATCTCTGTATCAAACCAACCACCTGCTTTTAGTTTTTAACTGTTATAAAGCACCTTGCTTACAGCTTTGCTCCAGGGGTTTAATCTGTGTTCCTTGTTATAGTTCATATGTGTGTATAGTCAAATAAATAAATTAAATAACCATCGGATTTACCCACATGTACCGTATTGCTACTTTTAACATTAAAAGTTCTGTTAATATTTTTATTGACATCATAAAAGTATTGAAAATATTACATTACCCGTCTAGGGAATACTCATATAAATTCAGTAAACATATGTCATAACTATTGAACAGCAGCACATATTTTCATCAAATATAACTAAGAACCATCAGGACGAAGCTAGCTTTCAATTACAAGAAGAACCAATTGGCCCATCCATTTGGGAATTACGAATCATTAGACAGACATGTATAGGCCTACATTTAGCCACGAAACTTATAACACCTATATTTTTTGGTTGGGCGGTAAGATCGCAACGAAATTTTGTGGACATAATATAAAAATACTTTTATTTTAGTAACGAATTTTCAAGTTCGATTCCCAGTGGGGCCGGTTCCAAGATTTTTGCATGTGGGAATCGTGCCGGACGATGTCGTTGGTCAGTGGGTTTACTCGGTGAACTCCCGTTTCCCCCGCCCCCTCATTCTGGTGCTGCTCCATACTCACCTTTTATTACCCCTCACCAGCGCTGAAGACCTCAAGAACTGACCAAAATAACGACTCAATTTACTTGTTCCACCGACAACTCAAAATTTAACCCAAAGTGTTTAATCGTTTTGTGCTCGTTTTGTGCCGCAAACAGAAAGTTTTGTGCGCAATTCCTTTGGAAGTTACAGGCCTTTTAAATCGGGGGGAACAAGTAAATGACTCTCCCCCGACATAAAATATTTCACTGAAAAATTTACACAGTATTGTACATGTTTTGTGCTAATTTGTGCGCCTGATCCCGAGTTTTGTTTACGGTTTTATCTAGCGCAACACTTATTAAATATACTATTTCTCACAGAAAACTGGCTATCCAAACAAAAAGTTACACTAATATTATTTTTGTTTTGTGTCCATATGTTTTCGATAACGCTCTTTTTAATTTATTTATTTGCGAACAGAGACGTGATATGGTGTCGTCAGTAAATTATAAATTTCAGTTGCATGAAAATGTTTAATAAGATTGGTGATGAATATATTTGTTATGTTTGAAGTTACAATTTCGCGGTCTTCACTATGTGATATATTATTATATGAACTTTATATATATATATATATATATATATATATATATATGTATATGTGTGTGTTTGTGTGTGTGTTTCTCAGATACATATTAGGGATTGATAAGTGCCACTGCACGCCAGTTCCCTTACAGAGCGATGGGTTAGTGATTTACACCGAAACGTTGCGGACTTTGCCGTTGTTTGGCGTGTTTTTTGGGTAATTCCCGTTTCATCCACTTCTCTCATTCCGTCGCTGCTCCACACTCATATCACCATCACATCAGACATTTCTCGGGCCGGAAGGGCGACAGAGATGTCTCGCTAGTCGACAAGCCAGTTTAACCTTTACCCCGGTCTACTCTCATACACAATGCTGCTCTGCCCGAAGGCGGGAACACGTAGTAGATTTTAATTTCATTTGTATGCACATAAAAATAAACTATATTTATTTAAATCGGTGGGACGTAAACTCTGCGCTTAGAGGCGAAGCTATGTTTAATGCAATATTGGAGTCATCTTACCGCCTTCCCGTTTCCGTGCCTCAAACGAAAATTAAAAAAATCTAAGGTCCAAGTAACTCATAATGGACCAAATGTTATCAAACTTGGTACTCTTGGTGACCTTGCCAACGTGCGTAATATTTAATATTTAGTTTTCACCATATTAACTCTAAGTTTATGTAATGACTAACAGTCCCCCGCGGCTTTGCTCGCGAGTATTATTCGTAACTGATAATATTTACTTTAACTGAAAAACCTCTTTGTACACAAGATTGATACTTCAATCATCAAGTATTAGAATGTCCAAGAGGCTAGTTGAACTAAATCTGCAGCAGGATAAGTAGCTATAGCTGTCTACGCGAAAGCTGACTAAAGTTTGTCCCTGCCACTAACAGCGATTTCGCCTGGGCCTTATTTAAGGCTCTGCTAATTTTACGTTACCTAAAGGTAAGCCGTTAATCGAAGAAAAACACATGTTTACCCCACGCACAACCCTTGGTGATGGTGCCCTCAATGGCATATTTTTAAAATATACATTTGATGTTTAATGTCATTAAAAAGTTTTGGTGGAAAAAGATATCGCGAAAACGTATTTGGTGCCCCAACTTGAGATTAGTGAGATGATATATGTAAGCTGATATTGCCGAAGAACCTAAGTGGAAGGGGAACTGCATAATCCATTTTACCCCTTTTAAACGGCCACATGTAAAGTGCACTGATTCGATCTGCCTTGCAGTTTTTGTGTGTCAGAATTGAACGTCGCATGCAGCATTTAACGTAATTTGAGCTCAGAACTTACCAGAATATAGATCAGAACGTCGAAATAATTCATGAAAATAAAATTTAATTTAAAAAATAAAATATTCATGTCCTGGGCTCATGGAGGTTGTACTACACCACGTCTCGACAAGTTACCGTAGAGTGAAACTCACGTATAAGTTACTTCTCGCTGCTCGTGCTTGCTTTTCGGATAGTCTGACTTGAAAGTTTACAAACTTCGTTTTATTATTAATGATCAAGTTATCTTTAATACTTACGTTAGCATCACTCTGGCGCGAACAACACCTCAATATCTCTACTGGTTAGATAGATATCGTGGGTCGATGGAAAACAAATTTTGTGCCTTTGTACCCATTTTGGTGTTGAATTTTAAAATATTTAAATTATACAACTTTGACATTTGTATAAGTATCCAACTGAAGTGCAAATCACGACGCTAGCCCGTTCAGTCGAATCAAAATCGATAATTCATTTAAAAACACATATGAACACTTCACAGTACTGAAAGTTTGAATTTCGAAAAACCTTAAAACGATTTTGCGATCATTTCTGTAGTCATCATCCTGAAGCAAAATTTAACTGTATATCTCTACGGGTTCGACAGATAACGAGGATTTATCTAATACACATTCAAGGCCTTTTCACTACCTAAGAGAGTGAATTTCGAAAAAACCTTATATCACGTTTTAGACTACTTTACTGGTGTCTCTCGAACGCGAAAAACATAATTGCCCAATGGGTTCAAGATATAGCGACGTTTAATTGAAAACACTTTTAACCATATTTCACCCCTTTTCACCTATTTAGGTAACGAATTTCAAAAATTCCTGAAATTACTTTTCAGGTATTTGAGTAAGCATCAACATTAAACAATAATCACGTCGATATATAAAAATCAATTGTATGAATATATATCGATTTCGAATCTAAAACGCCTTTTACCCCCTTTTAACCTCTTTAGGGTCGAATAAGGAAATTATATTTTAATGGCACTTGGGATATTTACAAATGCATCAAATTAAAGCAAAAAGCACTTCGATATCTCGATTGGTTCGGTAGGTATGGACATGGAGAGATTATCGAAAACACATTTTACGTATTTCTAGGCTATTTTGAGAGGCCCGAAAATAATGTTTTTAATAAACGTGCCGAACTTTTGAAACTATAGCGACATAGTTTGAAGTGTGTGTTCTTCGTAGATACACAAATATAATGTGCGTTAAATAAGTTTCGTCATAAAAAGAACAGTCGTAACTCGCTGCAAGGCTTTTGAAGTGCAGATAGGGAGGCCCCTTAGCAGCAGAAAGTGTATTGTTCGTACTATAGTTAATTCATGTTCACTCTCACCACAGTCAAGGCTACAGACATGGGAAACTACGGTTCAGTTTTAAAAAGATAAGCGAATATAGTATTGTTTCGGTTTCATAAATTTTCATAAATGTTTACAAATCACAAATTTGCAAGAACATTAAAAAAAATTTTTTTTTACTATATTAACAGATCCTAAATATTAGGTCAATGAAACCATTCATAAAAACTCAACGTATGAATTGGTATTTTAAAAAAAAAGTTATCCACACATGTAGTTCTATTCTGTTTCTTCTAGCTTTGAGTATCTGTCCTGCTTTCGATAACACTTATTTCAGACGGAAGAGACTTTTCAGTTATTTATATACAGATATATTGAACAATAAGTATCGCAAATAAAATAATACGGTTACTGCTTAGAGTCCCACACGAAAATAAATAATAGTAAAGCTCTGCGCGCCAATTGCGGGGTTTGCGTGTAGAGGCGATATTGTATTACATACACCAACCAACGCCACTCTTAACTTTTCAACGGGTTTGTATCTCACTTACACCCACGCAGTCTACCTAGATAAGAACCTTAACTCATATAATATAGTTATAATTTGTAAGATGTCATTTATTTATTCATTAACCCCATACACTATAAATTTGAGTACAATATAATTTTTTTTAAAAACTTATATTTGGTAAACTTTATTTACTGTTTGTATGTTTACTATTAATACATAAAAAAATATGGACTCTTGAAAGTATATGAAAGTTTCCCTTGAACCGTCTCAAAAATAATAATTATTCAATTTGGTAATACAATACGAAGTTCTTTAAGTAGCATATTTGTTATGTACACTACACCATAAGGACACGGTCATAAATCAGTCAGTGACACTTGCAAGTAAGGTGTACACACACACACACACACACACACACACACACACACATATATATATATATATATATATATATATATATATATACACACACACATACATACACAAAGGGTGAGTCGGGAGGAAAGGACAATATTCTTGGACGTGATAGTAGGCTATTGGTCATTGTGATCAAAAATGTTCATGTGAACATGGGGTCAATATGTGACGATTATTAAAATAGCCTCGTTTGAATTAAAAACACTGAAAACCTGTAAATTTATCTCATTGTTTTATATTTGTGCTTTTGTGTTCTCGTTTTAATGTCCCGAAAATACCTTCCAATATTTACACAGGTGCAGTATGCAACAAAAGAAGACGAAAACATGTTTTGAACTGTTCACCTAAACTCAAAATTATAGACGTTATGGCCAGTTAAAGATGAACGTTTAAAACCGTATTTTCCCAAAATATGGGAAACTACGCCACATACAAAAACAATATTGTCAGCATTGCTTAATGTCATTGGGATCTTCAAACCAACAGCATGTGGTGCTTGATACCTTCCCCCCTTAGGAAAATAGCAGGGGTGGTTACCCCTTAATCTCTATATATAAAAATGAAAGCTGACTGATTTACTGACTGACTGACTGACATATCAAACTGCAGCCCAAACCGCTGGACCTAGAATCGTGAAATTTTTTGTGGGGGTCCCCTTCAGGTCGTAGGCGAGCACTAAGAAGGGATTTTTCGAAATTCGACCTCTAAGAGGGTGAAAAGGGGTGAAATGTGTTTCCGAAGAACCGTTGATAGAGATCGAACCCGACGGCCTATCATCGTGATTTTTAATTTAATAGGACACTCGTAAAAATGCATATTAGCCCCTTCGGGATAGAGAGTTGATATTCACTTAAAAATATAGCTTACGTAAATACCAAAAAAGTAGATTTAGTTTTTTTTAAATTCGACCCCCAGGCAGTAAAAAGGGGCAAAATGTGTTTTTAATGAATCATCTTTATCTTTGAAATACAATTGGCTATCGTCGTGATTTTAACTTTAATTGGTTACTTTTACAAATGTCTATGACAGGACTCAAAGTCGTTTCGAAATTCTTTATTTAAAGGGGTGAAAATACGTGAAATGTGTTTTCGATTATCCTTCCATATCTATCGAATCAATCGAGATATCGAAGTACTCTTTGCTTTAAATTGGTGCTTTTGTAAGTATCCAAAGTACCATTTAAAATATATTTTCTGAATTCGGCCCTAAACTGGTTGAAAATGGGGTAATATGAGTTTTCGACTCACATTCGATATGTATCGATCCCGTAGTTTTTTATATAGCGACGTGATTTTTGTTTAGGATTGATGCTTACTGAAATACCTAAAAAGAAATTTCAGGAATTTTCGAAATTCGCCTCCTAAGGACGTGAAAAGGGGTGAAAAGTGATGAAAAGCGTTTTCAATTATTCGTCGATATTATCTTGAACCCAGCGGGCTGATGTTGTGTTTTTTACATCCACGAGATACCAATAAAGTATTCTAAAATGTAATTCAAGGGTTTTTCGAAATTTACTCTCTTAAGTGGTGAAAAGACGTTGAACGTGTTTTAGATAAATCCTCGATATCTATCGAACCCGTCGAGATATACAATTAATTTTTGCGTCAGGATGATGATTACAGAAATTATCGCAAAACGTTTTCAGGTTTTTCGAAATTCGATTTCTCAATACTGTGCACGGGTGACATTTTTTTTTTTTTTGTGAATGACCGATTTTAATTCAACTGAACGGGCTGGCGATGTGATTTACACTTCAGTTGGCTACTTATACAAATGTCTAAGATGTAAATTTAAAATATTTCGAAATTCGACATCCAAAAGGGTGAAAAAACACAAAAAAATTTTTATATCAACCCACGATATCTATCTAACCAGTAACGATATTGAGGTGTTGTTCGCGTCAGTGTGATGCTTACGTAAATATTTTTAAAAAAATGTATGTATTTTTTTATTTGTAAGAAACGTAATTCTTAAGAATAAAACTTAGTTGGTCAATAATCAAGGCAGACGATCCGAAAAGCTGGAACGAGCAGCGAGAAACAACTTATACAGGAGTTTCACTACAGTAACCTATCGAGACGTGGTGTTGTACAACCTGTATGAGCCCAGGACACAGTTATTTCATTTTTTTAAAGTAAATTTAATTTAATGAATTATTTCGACGCTACGTGACGCAGTTGTTTGTCACTCAGGTCTAAATTCCGGGAGGTTCTGGGCTCGAATTCCGTTAAAAGCTGCGTGCAAACGTTCAATTCTGACACACAAAAACTACGAGGCAGATCGGATTAGTGCAATTTACATGTAGTCTTAAAAGGGGTAAAATTGCAGTTCGCTTTCCACTTAGGTTCCTCTACAATATCAGCTGACATATCGTCGGTATACTGCCAAAAGTGATTGAGTCATAAATGCTATTTCGTTTAAAAACAGTATTAAATTGTAGATATTAACAAAAATGTGGTGTTACTATACTGTGACACAACAGTACGAAACGACGAATAGACTTTAAACTTGGGCAACTGTTCGTGAACAACATATACATATTCCTAGCATTTTTATAATTTTATCTCATTTTGACATTGTCACTTTTGGCAGTAAACCGACGATATATCATCTCACTAATCTCAGATTTGGGGCACCAAATACGTTTCCGCGAAACCTTTACCCTCTGAAACTTTGTAATGTCAATAAAGTTAAAGTGAATATTTTGACAATGGTTGTGCACAGGGTAAACAGATGTTTCTCATTCGATTAACCACTTACCTTAGATGTCTGTAACTACCCCAGAACGTCAAATTGGCAGTTTTATAAATAAGGCCCAGGCGAAGTCGCTGTTAGTGGCAGGGACAAACTTAAGACTGCTTTTCGCGTGGACAGCTATAGCTATACTTAACCTGCTGCAGAATTAGTTCAACTAGCCGCTTGGACATTCTAACACTTGATGACTGAAGTACCAATATTGTGTACAAAGAGGTTTTTCAATTAAAGTAAATATTATCAGTTACGAATAATACTCGCGAGCAAAGCCGCGGGGGACTGCTAGTTGCATATAACATTTTTACCGTCAGCATGTTTTCCATACATTTGAAGGTGGTTTGTAGAGTAATATTACCTGTGTATCAAAAAGGTGCTCCATCAATTTTATGTCTCTTTGAGCAGTGCGAAAGTTCAGTACTCTAGATTATCTAAAGTAATTAATAAAAATATGTATTTCAATTGTCAGCATTTTAAAAAATTTGTTGGTTAAAGAAAATTTTTAAAAAATTAATACCATTTTTGTAAACTACTTTTCCGCACCTCAAATTTTATTTAAGTAATACGATTTTATGCTAACAATAATATAAAAATGATTAAGTAACTATGGTTTTATTTTAAATACGATTTTCTGAAACATAAAGTTTTTGAGAGTTCCAAATTGTGCAAAAGGATTTTAAGGGTAATTAATGACGGACAGCCAAGGTAAAAATTTACATTTTACGGCAGTATACACAAAAAATTACTTAAAGGAAATAAACTATACGAACATTAGATGTCAAAGGACATTTCATAAAAGTGATAGAAAAATTTAAAACAACTAACAACTTTCATAAGGTTTGTTCGCGTGGTCTGCCAGTCTGCCAGTTTTGTGCCAGTTCTGCTAGTTTTCTGCCAGAAGGCGTTCGTTTTACCGGAAGTGTTTTTTTGGTATGCTGTTCGGGTGGGACTAGCAGATGCCAGTTCTGCCAGAAATGACTGCCATTTCTGCCCATGCTCGGCGAGTAAGGGCAGAACTGGCAGGAATGAAAA
>PNEQ01123929.1:0-43522 GCA_003012365.1 Medauroidea extradentata
TAAAAAAAATTGCGTCGTATTCACCAGTCATGGCATAATATTCTGTAATAATTTCATTATTTACCGTGAACTGTATAAAAAGTTATTAGGGGGGGACATACAGACATACATACATCCATACAGACTTACAGACATACAGACAGACAGACAGACGCGCGATCTCATAAGCCTCTTTCCTAGAGGAAAGTAGGCTAAAAAGCACGAAATTCAAGTTACAGAAGGATATCAGTAACCTAGAAAGCTGAATGTTGACATTGCATAATATTAAGAAATGATGAATAGCAAAACATTTATTTTACTGGTAGAAAATTCCACAGCCTCTTACGAAAATGCGTAGTGTGACGAGTACAAAAAAAAAATATATATATATATATATGGCGAGCACTCATCGCGTGCGGATGTGCTATCCTTCTGCTCCTGGTGTGTTGTTTCGTTTCTCGTAGTTACTGACGAGTATCGGTTTCTTTATGTGATTTTCCAATAGGCATATGCCTTCTGTTTGTCAGATATGTAGTAAACAGATTTACGGTAAGCAAAAATATGTAAATTGCTCAAGAGACTGCGGTGCGCGTCTACATGTCCATTGTGTTCCGAGCGGCCGGCGGTGCAGGAGCACCGGAAGATAAATGTGTGTGTGAAAACTGTGATAAAATGGAGCCTTTAACGTTAGTTATTTATTCTGATAGTCCGTCGAAAAAAGGCAGTACCGGCTCTAACTCAAAAGTGACAAATGAAAGCTCTGAAAAGAAGATGAAAGATGCAAGAACTCCCATGGACAAGGCCATGATTAAGTCAGATTGTTTTGAAGAAAGTGTGAAATCAATGTTCTTAATATTAACCGAAAAAATTGACTTTCTTACAAACACAGTCAGAGATCTGAAAGAAGAAAATGAGGCGCTACGTGTAATGGTTCAGACAAGTGAGTCAAAGTGTTGCGCCCAATTTTCTGTAAGAAATGAGGGACAAATTTAAGAAAAAAGAAATCATATAGTCAAGTCACTTCGAACAGTCCCAACTCGCCGATTGATGGCAGAGCCACTAGAACAACACCTCAAGGGAAGGACCGTCCAAGCGGCTCCGACACCAAGTTGCAGCCCGGCAACGCGCTCAAGCAGCCGCCTGACATCAGCAAGTCTACGCAGCTGGCTACGTCTGCTGACGCGGATGGGTTCGTCGAGGTGCATCGGAGGCGGAAACCGTCAAAGGAAGAATCAGCATTCAGCAGGCCAGCCGCGATGAAAAAGAAAATACAACTTGGCGTCCGTAACAACGTGAACCTCAGAACAGTAACAAAAACAGTTCACCCCCGTACAAAAGCTATTTTTGTATCGCGTTTTGCCCCAGATGTAGAAGAAAATGATGTTACAACATATATAAATAATGAACTGAAGGTCGCTAACCTTAAAGTAACTCAATTAAAAACAAAATTTGACTCTTATTTGTCTTTCTATGTGGCGGTTGCTGAGGAAGTTTATGAGCGAATTTTCAACACGGTTTTTTGGCCTTCTGGCTGTTTAATTAGCCCATTTTACGGTAGGTTACAAAACGAACAATTGTTTAAGCGTAAGGATAACTCAGAGCAGTCAGAACCTTCAGTACCTACCGTGAATCAATCCCAGGAGGCATTCGGAGGTGCCGCAAATTAGTTACGTACACTTCAAATGCCACAAGGTAAGGATGGTTTTCATCTGTATTACCAAAATGTAAGGGGTCTCCGAACTAAAGCAACAACATTTTTTGAAAACATTAACAGTGTTAACCTATCAGTAATTTGCTTAACTGAAACTTAGTTTAATAGTAATTGTGTTAATTCTCATTATTTTCCTGATAAATATTATATATTTCGTAAAGACAGAAATGCTGTAACCACCGGCCTTTCTCGCGGAGGCGGGGTTCTCATTGCAATTAATTATTTTAAATATCCGCACACCATTCAGAAATATGAATTTTTAATGGAAGTTATTGAGGCAATATGGGTTGAAATATCAATATTTAATGCAAATAAACTTCTTATTGGGAATATTTACATACCACCACAACTACCTTTAGCGGATTTCAAAAATATTTTGATTTTATAGAGTCCAAACTATCTAGTTACTGACATCAGATAATAATAGTGGGTGACTTTAATGTTCCTGGTGTAGATTGGAAGAATTTCCAAACACAAAATATTGTAAATTTTTACAACAAACGAAAAGGAAACTTACATCTTGAAAAAACTAATTTTCTAATTTTAGAACAATTTAACTTTACCAAGCAATTTTCTGGATTGCTTGATCTTGTTTTCTCAAATATTTATTTTGACGAAGTTTTAAATTATGATGACCCTCTTGTTAATGAAGATGATTATCATCCTGCCTTAGCGTGCTACTGTCATATTGGTCCTGTACATGCTAAGACGTCCGACCAATCATATACCATTCGTAATTATTGTAAAGGTGACTGACTATCTATCACTGTTCTTCGCGGTTAAAAATTTTGATTGGAGCCCTATTTATAATATGAACGATGTTAACGACATGGTGAAGTACATTACACAAAATACACAAACAATTATAAATCAGTTCATATCAGTAACTAAATTTTCACAAAACAAATATCCAGTGTGGTTTTCTAAAGAACTTATTAAATTATTAAAAAGTAAAGAACGTCTATTTTGATTATACAAAAAACACAAAACACTTGAGCATTACTCTCGTTTTTCTGAGATGCGAAAATAAGTAGAAGAAAAAATCAAAGCCGACAAACGGAAATGGCAAGCTAGTATCAATGATTAATTGAAACGTAATCCTGATTAATTTTGGAAATATATAAAAACAATGAAAGATGGTTACTGCGAGAGAATAACTTTAATATCAAACGGTGATTTGGTTCAGGATCCTGAACTTCTTGCCAATATGTTTTCTAAATACTTTGCAGAGGTGTACATTCAAGGAAGTGGCAGTACAAACAATCAGAGTGACAATCAGTTAAGTTATCTAAATCCATCAGTTCCTTATGTAACTGAAAATCTAGTCATGTGGGCTATCAAAAGACTTAAGAACACCAAAGCTACAGGAATTGATGAAATACAGAATTTCATCATTAAAGGTTGTATTGACACATATACACCGATATTGACTCACATTTATAATTACAGTTTGAATTCCACTTCATATCCCAATCTGTGGAAAAAGGCACTAGTCATACCTATTTTTAAAAAAGGTAATAAACAGATAGTAAGCAATTATAAACCAATATCTTTGCTGTGTTGCTTTTCGAAAGTATTTGAAAAAATTGTTCACAGACATTTAAACTTTTATTCCAAAAATACTATATCAAACAATCAGCACGGATTTCAAGTTGGTAAAACCACTTGTACAAATTTGTTTAATTTTGTAAATAATTTATATAGAAATGTTACATCTAGAAACAAAGTTGATGTAATATACTTTGATTTCAAAAAAGCATTTGACACGTGTCAGTACTCAATAATTTTGAATAAACTTTCAAATTTAGGTTTAAACACAACATATATTAAGTGGTTTGTTAACTATTTTTCAAATAGAATGATCACGGTAAGACTTGAAACAAAGTTCTCCACTTCCTATCATGTTTCATCAGGTGTTCCACAAGGAGGTAATTTGTCGCCTCTACTTTTTAATATATTTATTAATGATATATGTCATGTAATAAAAAGTTCTAAGCCAGTCCTCTATGCGGATGATTTGAAATTATATAAGAACATTAGCAATGGGAGTGATTATATTGATCTACAGAATGACATTCTAGCAGTGTATAATTGGTGTTTAAATAACCAAATGTCTCTTAATTTAGAAAAAAACTGTATGCATTTCGTTTACAAGGGAAACCAATATTATTACAAACAAATACTTCATTTTAAAACATGAAACTAAGCGAGTTGATTATATCCTTTAATCTTGGAGTGATACATGATTGCAAATAATACTTCCATCATCATGTGGACAACTTAATTAATAGCTCTGTGCGTATATTAGGTTTAATAAAATCAATTACCTATCCTGCAAACTACGCCGGACTCCTTGCTTTGTTTGTATTATTCTTTAGTACAATCAAAATTAGAATACTGTTCAGTAATTAGGAACTCTATTACAGCAACAGATTCTAAGAGAATAGAAATCTGGCCAGTTGGGGGAGGGGGGAGCAACAGCCTATAGGAACAAGGCTTAGAGGCTATGAAATATAATATGAGACTTTTGGCTAGAGTAATATGTTAATTTAAATAAGTAATAGAAGTTAAGTAAACAAATGATAATTGTCCAGGTTTTGAAACCAAATATGCAAATTGAAGAAAATAAATGCGACGGTGGTGTACTCCAGGGTTGGCTTCGGTAGGCGGGGCTGTTTCTGAAAGCTCTCTTCCCATTGGCCGGATTACCAATACTGGGACCAGTGGCGGGTTTTCGGACAGTGTGGGGAGAGGAGAGATTTAAGCGGACCGCGGGCGAAGGAGGTAGCGAGGGTGCTCGCGAGGTCGCACGTCGGGGAGACATCGGGGGGTCGGGCGTCGAAGGTCAGGGCGGCAGACCGCTGACAAGACGACCCGATCAGCCGATTAAGAAGAGAGCTCAACGGACCGCGGACGAAGGAGGTCGCGAGGTCGCACGTCGGGGAGTCATCGGGGGTTCGGGCGTCGAAGGTCAGGGCGGAAGACCGCTGACAAGACGACCCGATCAATTGAGTAACAACGACGGGGCGAGTGAAGTTGTTCAGCGGCGCGACGTTAAGTGCAGTAGATAAGCGGGATTACAAGTAGGGTCACTAGGTCGGGGCAGCAGACCGCCGACACGACCACTTAATCCGCGTCGACGGCAGATAGCGGGGTGCTACTAACGCAATTTCAACTTAGTGTATCGGCCGCGCTAGATCGACGTGTCTGTTCAATTATTAGCCACGCCCGCGGGAGTCAGCAACTCAGTGCACCATCGGCTTCTAGAACTGATCAGACCTTGTATTTATTCACCTAAAATCACAATAATAATCAATAGGGTAGAAAACAATACCCAGAAAAAACATTACCACAAACAAAAAAAGCATTCAGCGATTAAACAACGAAAGGGGAACGTCGTAACTGCAATGTATTTAAAACTATATTTAACAGGTTCTCAGCTAATAATTCTAACTTTGACTACAATAGTGAGCTAAAAAAGTTCAAAACTCACACTTTAGAAACAAGACGTTCTATATATGATGCTTTATTTCTAATCAATTCATTTCTTTCATATCACTCATGTTCTGCCATTAGTAAATATATCTGCCTTTGAGTTCCAAATTACAACCATAGAAGTAGTGGTACTTTTGGTACAACTATTAAAGAAATGGACCTAGTTAAACGATGTGTTCTAATGTATAATAAATCATTTAGTGAGTTTGATCCCTTCATTGGAAGGAAAATCACATTCCAAAATTTATCAAGACATTATAAAAGTTGAATCTGTTTTTCTTTACAAACAGTTACACTAGGTCTAGGTTGGTTATAGATAAATATCGGGGTACATTGCCCCCTCTTTTTGTTTATGTATTTCCTCTTCCTGTGTTTTTTTTTTGTGTTAGTATTGTCGGTCTATGTGTTTGTGTTAATGTTGCTTGTATAATAATAATCCCATTTTTGTATGTCGTTTGAAATGTTTTGTGGTTTTTGTATGTCATTTGTAATGTTATATGTTTTTTGTATCTGTCACTCTGTTATTGGCCTCGGCTTTGAATGGCCCAAAAAATCGGTATAATAAATAAAATAAATAAATAATATAATTTTTACAGTTGTCAAGTTTTGGTACCAAATTGTTACTATTACCGCTTTTATATTTTTCTGATGTAAATAACGTTTGCTTATTTTTTAATATTACTCACTATAATTTCAGTAAGAAAGTTCAACTAAGTGTAATATTGATAGCACCCCATCAATTTTATTTCCCTTAACTGATTTTGTCTATACAAATGAAATTTTTATAATTTTCCTTTCAGTTATGTTTATTATTTGTTCTAGTACTTACGGTGTTGTAATTTTCTTTCTAGAGTTAATATTTTCCGTTTTTATTTTGCCGTTTCTTTTTGACCTAGGAGTCGGAAGAAGAGATTTTTGCGGCAACGTTTGAAATGGCTGGGTCGCGTTATCTATCGCCCAGTTGTTTCCGATTATGGGGGCGCCATATTAACTTTAAGCTAGCTAATTATTCCACCATTATACAGAACCAATTATAGGAAAATCTGACATATTGATGAAGAGTGCCGAATGTCATATATATTATAGCTGTTCAGTGTGCAAAATCAGCGACCTTGTCGGTGTCATTCAGCCATGGGACAGACAAGTACCGACGCCGCAGGTATTTCTCGAAGCCATCGTAGTATTTAGGTGTGAACAATATTGATATTGAATATTTTCGTAGAACACTAATTGCAGAAACTATGAATTTCACTGAGACAGTTTATACAGGACTTACAGCAAACCAGAAAAGTTATGGAATGATGCCTTTACCCAGTGGTCTGGAATAAGTTTTCAACTCTTAGTCGTTGTTTTTAACACTGAATTGGGACATGGATTACTGTAAATGAAGACTAGAAATATTAATATATCGCATGCTTAAATTATTTGGACTTCTATTATAATTTTGAATTGGCCTAACACAGTTAATGCAATTTGCAACCTAGAAACAAAATTCCACACAGTCCAGGGACAGTTTATAATTTGTTTTTAAGAATTATTAAAGTCTTAAATGTCATTAAACTGAAATGCTGATTGTAAGGATGGGAGTGCATCTTAATCGCTGAACTTCATTTATGTTAAATTTAGTCTCACTTTACTATTCAGTCAGTATTAATTCCCTAAGGGAAATTCAATGTGAAGTGACGCTAACACATATTTTACAATTTCCTTTTTGTTTTTAATGCCATATCTGATCGCAAAATGCAGTGAGTATGAGAGAAAGTGAAATGTTATGTAAAATTATAAATTTATTGCAATAATTAACCCACAAAGTTGTCACAGTTTATTTTATGTGGTACTTTGGGCATCCAACCTAAAATTTGGGTCTCCTGAAAATTACACTAGAAACATTCAGCTACTAATCATTAGTAGCCACTTGCATGGATTGTTCACTCCTAGAAGACATTTGAAAAGTTGCTTGTATCATATCACACCCGTAACACTATTTGGTACTTTAAGTAACGTGTGTAGTAAACTTAAGGTAATATTAAACTGAAAGTGTGTATGCATCCAGTATGTAATATAACCTACAAATTTACATAAAAGATTTTTTTCCGAGAAACTTTAGATTAAAGGTTGAAAAATGTGTTACGGGTGCGACATGTACCTTCATGAAATATCAGTTACAAATAATGTTTGTCCAACATCCTTCTCTCTATTTAAGGGAAAACTGCAAATTTTTGAAGTCCATCTAAAACATTTATTACTTTGGCCTAGCTACAATATTGTAACAACCATAAGAATATAAAGTTATTAAGGCCTAAATTGATTACATGATTATGATTACAAACAATGGTAATTTTGACCAACACAGTAATCTTATCTAACCAAACCGGCGCGCCACAAGACTAAGCAACGGATATCAGCCAGGTTTTCACTGGTTTGACCGAAATCACTCCAGAGAAATGCTGGTATGATTTATTAACAAATGCCATGGCCGTTTCTCTGATTATTTCATTTGGCTGTTCAAGAGGCAATGAAAACTATATAAATATCAATAACAATAATTAGGGGACTTTTATTGTTGTAGAAGAAAAATATACGTTACATATTGCATTGTTAATTAATAACAACTTGTCATAGTGGTATATGTAATTCTTCATCTCACTTAGACAACAGAGTAGTCACAAAGCATTTCGCAACATACCCAATCAAATGTCCTCTCTTCTGCGGCATAGTTTCGTGGTCAACACGGACAGCAAATAAAAGAGCGACTGTATTTTGCGCTAGCCAAATTCACTGTGACTGGAGACAGTTGCGTGCGCTGCGTGTTTGCCTTATATGTACGCTGGCGTTGCATTTGTATAGCAGCCGATCATACCCGAAGTGGACTTGAACTTTTTCAGCGGCTCGTTCTGAACAGAATTGTACCTTTGCAAGGTTCTGTTGCACAAATATAAAATTACACAACATCAGTTACCATTTCGCTCTTGTCCTTAAACCAGCTTATTGCAGGATATCGGGATTGCTTGCTACAACTTGTATAACTTCATGCCTATATACTTTTTATGTGTAGTTGACTACTACTGACTGCTCAATCTTAAATCTAACTTTCAAAGCTAACTGCTAGCTTTAACAACAAAAACCTTCATTAAGACGAGCCACTGTCACCATCCCCCTCCCAAAACGATTGAACGCTCTTAAGTACTGCATAACATTTTTTATAAACATAAATCTGATTTTTTCTTGACAAAGTAAAGTATTCTTCATATCGTATTACAGTGCAACATTTAACACATTAAATACCACTCAACTTTTAAAATTGAAAGCTATGTTACTTTAGTAGTAAAGAGATTTCTTGGTTTTTGTACACAATAACTTTACGAAACATAAATATATATTTAATCGACATCAAAACTAATGGTTTTTACGCCCCTGCTCAGTGGTTCAGCAAAAGTAATTTTTTTGACATTTCTTATATTTACGTATTCACAGAATTACATTTTTTTCACATTACATAAATCAAACATATAGCTTACATTGAAGACATGTAAATGTTTGTACAAATGGTACCATGGTTTAACATTATTATTTCTTATAAATCTTACTTTATATTAAAAACCCAGACGAATACAGTTTACGAACACATTTAGTTTTATGTACTTAAAGACACTGCTTTCCGGTAAGTCAAGTGTTCCGCGATTGACTGTTATAATGCCTGAAGCATTGTCTGCATACATGAACTATGCCTCCATGTGAGACGTCAATTGTGAGCAAACTAGACGTGAAAATTCCTTGATGTAGCAGTAGTGTTGAATCTTCTTTTCATGCATCAACAAAAGAAGATCTATGCATAGTCTACTGATTTTTCATCATTGGTCACATACATTGCCACCATAATATTTCTACCATTCTACAAGTACACATTCATAGAGATACCAACATTTTTTTTTTTTTTTTGTAGTTTGATTTGCTGTAGCGGAGTTGGGAATTCAAGTCCACCAAATTCATATAAGTTTACCAATTATGAAAATATTTTGTCAATTCGTTGCGTGTCCGAGCTTTCTATGAATTTAACAGTCACTGTCCACATGAAGTCTTTGTCGTTGGATCTTCGAGGGTTGATTTCTACATGCTTGTTTTTTAATAGATTCAGGAATGTCACTATAATATGATGTACATAAGGTATCGCGTCTTTTGTTGCATGATTTTGAGATGTCGTAGACCTTCATATGATTTCTGAAGTCATTCTTCAGCGAAAGCATTTTATCACATTTATCTCACTGGTACCAGGTATGAGGCGCGTTGAGCGAGCAGCTGTGAAATTCATGCCTGCGTGCTCTAAATTTCTCGCCGAACTACGTGCAGCAAAACTTTCAACCTAACCCTGATAAGCGATATACAACACTTTCGTTTTGCAGTCTTTGGAATGTATATGAAATTTATCACTGCGACTAATCATCTTTCTGTATTTAACGCACTTGTATGTTATGCGGCTAGTATTATACAAGCAACAACTTTCATGTCGAGTAGCATTGAAACGACGAGATGAGTCAAGTTCTTATCGCAATATCGGCACGTGTTTGTCGCAATTGGTGTTGCCACTATTAGTTCTGCCAGTACTTCGGCTAAACAAGTCGATGTGCCTAATACTGGAACAGCAGCAGGCTTAATGGCTGTTATCTTGAACATATCAAAAATTTACGAGAAATTATGCCTCTGGTGATGAAGAAGACATTGACGTTGTTAGGGATGCTGTTGTTATTGCTGATGATGGTAGGTAGAACTGAGGATGTCGCTGGCACATTACAACAATAGCCATTGTCTCTGCAGACAATGACAAGTGTCGTTGATATTAGTACCCACGACTCAGAAAGACGATTCACTGCTGAATGGTTCGATGGTATACGTTGTTTACGATTATGACAATTGGAACTGAAGAAGCTGAAAACACTTACCACGATAGTCAGTGTCTCTGTAGCCAATGTCTTGGTAACCCCTTAGCTCAGGAAGAAGACCCACTGCTGAAGAAGTCGATGGTATGATGTGTTGTTGATTGTAGGCAGAACTGAAGAAGTTGCTGTCACTGAACCAAGAATGATATGCATCTGACGATTTGCTTTTCACGACAATAAACAACCAACTTCCCAACTATACTGCCTGCTTCTATAACGTCCTTGAATTCACATTTCTAAAGAGGTCAGCTGTGCAGTGCGGCAGATGTTTGGTATTCACTGTTCCGGAAGATGATGTGCTACTAAAGAAGTTGCTGTTGACGATGATGGCTGGTAGAACTGAAGAAGTCGCTGGCATTAAACCAAGAATGACAAATCTTTGACGGACTGCAAGACGGCGATGCGTTCTCCAGGACATCCAAAGATGAACTAACATTCCGTCGTTTTGCCAGCCTCTATAACCCTGAAATAACCATTTCCAAAGAGGACAGCTATACGATATCTTTCAACTTAAAAAGTGTGCAATTATTTTTATTAGAAAGTGACATCGCAGGCTTCTTCCTGCTGATGATAGACATTAACGGTAAACAAGATTATAGACGTGCCCTGAAAATTAGTCAGTCTTCCTTGGATGCGGTGGAAAGAATATCAGTTCTAGTGACGTACTCATCTGTCGTAATAACGTGTTTGCTAGAAGAAAAGCTGCAGACCGTGGAAGTCAACGTTGGTTAACAGGAACTTACTGTAAATATTGCGGAAAGGTGTTCACACAAAGTGCTACTGTAAGTCGTCATGAAATTTGCTGCTGCCTTTTCAGATATCCGTATAAGGTATTAGGTTTAGTCATGTGAACTGTGGTGCTGCATATGCACGTAAGAGCAGCTTAAATGCTCGCAGCAGCAAGTGCTTAGTTAGATATGTATCATAGTATTCGAATCAAACAGTAATAACTTCTTCGAGCTGGTAGTCAGGAAGAATTAACAGATTACATGCACGCATGTGAAAAGCTAGACTACAAATTTAATGGAGAACTGAACAATGCTAGAGTAATCTGCTTCGGTGATTGTGCAATCAGCAGCGAAAGAAAGGGAAAAATACTAAATTTCATTGAATTCTATATCCCAAGATATTGTTTTCAAATATAGTATACATAACAATTTTACCGCATAGCTATGCTAAAAGGTTAAACTAATATAACATATATTGAATGTCATGTAAACCTGTCTTTACAATGTACTATTTAAAATAAAGTACATACAAAATATATAAGGCATAAGTATTTTTAAATAAGTAAATATATATATGTGTGTGTAAATAAGTCGTAGGATTGATAAAAATTTAAGGGATAATATATTAAAATAAATATGGTCACTTACCTGAAACAAAAGTATTTTTTTTACATATCGTAGACTGCGGTGAATAGGATCACTTTTTGACTTATGTGGTTACCCCTGAATGTATATAATTTTTGTAAAACATTCTACAATGGCATAATACATTAGTTATGACCCATACTTTGTAATGCTGTAATTATATTTGGTATTATAATTTTACTTATTTGTAAAATAATCTCTGATTCTATTCACCCCATAGGTCGGGGTAAATAGACTCAATCTACTAATTTCAACAAATTATTCCATTAAACTTCTCGCTGAGGTGAAGGGAATATCTTGAAGATATTTTAAATCATTATAAACTTAGACCACCTTCCAAACACATTAAAAAACAACATTTACTAATGACAAATTTCAAAATCACAAAATTTTAAAACTTATTATTTAAAATATTTTTACAATTTGCTTGTAGGCCTATGCTTTTTTGAACTATTTGCTCATAAATTATGTAATACCATATGAGTTATATGGAACCCACAAAAATCATACACAACTTGTGAACAAAACGAAGAAAAAATCGGTACCATTACCAGTTAAATATACACCATCTTGGCAGTATAGGTCTTTTAACAAATATATTTTAGGCGCACAGAAAATTTGAGCTAACCCCTGCCATATTTCTCAGATTCTTGTAGTTTACCAATGACATTTTCAATGCCAAAATTACATTCGTCCAAGACGTCAGGGAAGCTAAAAATGAAACCAGAACTGCCTCGCGTACATTTTGGCTTTAGGAAAGAGCCACCATTTACGTCTACAACATTCATAACGACACCAATAAAATGCTGTGTTTTTTACTACTACCAGGTACAGCAACATTCGGGTGGAAATCAACCAGTAGCCAATCATGTGTGTCCAATAGCAATGTCTTTCACATGACAAACATCTCCTACCATTAAAATCAACAAATAGTTCACTAACAACTGCAACTCTCACAGTGTTTGAAGTTGCTTTTTTAGACGATCTTGAAGTTACCTAACTTTCGTCACTAGATGATGGATCAGGCTCATTGGTATTTAAAGTGCTATGGCCATTTCTTTTTTCATCAGTTTTAAGATGAAAGTCATCTATTGACTCACTTTATCCAGCCATAATATCAAACTTCTTCTTCCTTTCGCCAGGTGTGGAAAAGTTACCATGTTTCATTTCTTGGAGCAACGCTTTCAGGGAGTCATCCATAGCAGTTCTTATCTCGTCCATATTTTCAGGGTTTTCATTTCGTAAACGATGTAACACTTTGCATTCAGAGGAATCGCCCCACATTTCGCAAATTCACTTTTGATGTTTGAAGCTTAGCGGTCGGAGATGTATTGCACCATTTTATTCAGAAGCCGTGGAAACACATTTTTGGAGACAACACATTCTTTTTTTTCCAGGCCTAGCTTTCCATGTTTGGAAAATCTCCAAATCTTCAAAGGTCAAATAAACGCGACATCTGGTGGCTGGGTCAGGTGTGTTAAATTTTATGGCAGAAAGACCAACCGAATCGCATTCTCCTCACAGATTTGAACTAAATGCACTGTAAGATATGAAAATAAGTTATCCATAAGCAAAATTTTCTTCCTATCTAGATTTTTTGAAATAAAGAACTGCAATTTTAATGAACCAGTCATCAAAACATACACCGTCGAGCCATGCATATGCAGTCCGATTATATCTACATCCTTTTGGCCTGATCTCAATCGATGTTGAATATAAATCCTTTGCTTTGTACGTAATATACAGAGGTAAGAGAACACCATCTCCAGCACCAGCAAACATAACCGAAGTTGAAGACATAGAAAAGTTCATAATCATCACTGGGTATTTGCAGCCCCATTTTGTTAAGATTTTCTTGCATCCAGGATCGTCACTAAGATTTGTTTCGTCATAATTTACCACATTACATGGTAAACATATTTGATTTCTGCTTCCGAATTCGTGAAATATTTTACAATAATAGTAGAAGATACATCTGTTCGTGATCTTTTTATGTTTTGACTCATTCTTATAGTTAATTTATCCTCGTTTCTTTTCATGAAACTGGCAGTGAAATCTGGTCCAGGCAAGTTGTCTCTCAATTTTTTTATTGTTTTGCACTTTCTTTCCAAATAGTTTTTAATAAAAAATCGTAAAGAGAAGGCATCCGTGTAATAACCCCATCCAGCACAAACTAATAACCTGTCAACAATTATTTTCACCTTACTTTCTAAAAGTGCAATTTGTCCACCTTGGTTTTCACGCTGTCTCCTCTTTTTTAAATTACGACAAAGCACAGAATATCATCAATCGTATCGTTTACATGCTTGTCGTATATTACTCTTGTCTATATTTATGGCATTAATTGCATACATAACGTATAATTTGATAGGTTTCGTGTACGTCTTACCTCCGCGAACTGGTTTATAATTTAGTGGCATGGTGATTCTATTCATCCCGACAAAATACGAAGATCACGCTGATCCAAATTAAATAAATTAGTAAGCCATGTCTTTCAGAAAATTCAATATCGATTATACTACTATTTCACAATACTTGGATACACAAAATAAAAGTAGTTACACACTACAGCTGATATGAAACACATGTTTGGTACACAAAGCAACATTAGGGGTACTTTTTTTCTTCTAAACAGTTGATGTTACTACTTTTATTTACACAACAGATGAACCAACATTAAGACTTGTAATATCTTCAAGTAGAGTGATACAAATAATATTTTTAAAATGTGGCTTCGTAATTAAACATTTACGAAAGATATATAATCACAAATAATTAGTATAATTATTGATAATTTTCAACGCAGTGATCCTTTTCTCACCAATATGCAGTACCACATTTAAATTTTAACTTTAATCCGTACAGCTATAGCACAAAAGGCTAGAGCTCGTGTCTAAACTTGTAACTCAAAGGATGCTATATATACTACGTATCTTCCTTAACCTCCAAGAAACACTATATTTGGCAGCAGACGTGGACCAAGCTACTGCAGAATTTACTGTCACAATCCACAATACTGCCTTGGAGTTGATACTTCGAAAATAACTGCGCAGATTGGGGCTATCTTTTCTACCTTCGTTTGTCAGTTTCACCGTTCCTGAGACCATGCTCGGTCTCGTTGGCAGCGCACTTGCACATACCAAGATTCGCTTCGCCATTGGTTTCGTTAGGAAATTCGAATGTTGGAGGCGTAGCAGCATCCAGGGCGTTTACAATCTTTCTCGTTCTCCAGAGGCAACATCTTGTCACATCCCCAGTAGCAACGTTCGGTTAGACCAACGTTGGCCCAACATTTGCGTGCTACATTGGGCTAAGCATGCAAGGTTGGATAACATTGAAATGTCGCGCGAAACAATGTAGGTCCAACATTGATTTTTGGTTCGATTCTTACTAATTTTCTACATTGGGCCAACATCACTGGATTGTTGAAATTGTGTGTGTAACATATGTAATGTCAACCATTTATAAATGTTGGGCCAACATTTATCTACAAAAATACACACAAAATCGACTCTACAAAAATTAAATTAAGCACAAAATTATATTTTGTTCTGAGTTCTTGAGGGTTGCATAAATTATTGAAATAAATAAAAAAAATTACAACAAGAATTGAGGAATATTTGAACCAAAGTCAGTGGTCATGTCGGAGTACTTGTTATTAGAATTCCATTGCCTTGCCAATTGATCTACAATGACACATGTTGACTTACGATACATTAAAGAAAAATATGTATGTAACAATTAAACTTACAATAACAAAGAAATATGTATCTATATCTAACGATATGTTTTCTAACAATGCCAATGTTAAGCGAACCTATAAACCAAATCTTTTCAGTGTTGGCCTACTGTGGGTTACGCAGTGTTAACCCCAACAAAAACGTACGTATCTATTGCCAATGGCGTGTTTAACAACTGGTACCTAACATTTTACCAAGCAATTAAAATTTACAAAGTTACTGTCATTAACATTTACTTGTATTTTCTAATCTGAGTTGTTTTCAGAAACACAATTTGTGTCAATGGGGGAGTCCGTTTAAACTTGTTGCCAACGTCAGACAACTTCCAAACAAAATACTTTCTGTGGTTGGCATAATGTGAGTTATACAATGTTTACTGAAAACAACTTTCACCTAACCATTATAAACATATGTGTTGTTTGAGCAATGTTTGTTCAATGTAAAGTTACACATCTAACACTAACAGTATGATTAACAACGTTTCCCCAACACTCAGCCAACCTACACACAAAATATTTTTATGGTTTGCATAATGTGGGTTATATAACATTGGACTAACATACTGGTAACAACCAATTATCTAATAGTTGGATTTCCCCAATATTGTTCCAACGTATAACCAACAGAACAAAAATTATTTTATATTAAATTTTTAACTGAGTAACCTTATTATGTTATAAACTTGAATGATTTGTTATGCTGTACTTTAAAAACATGATTTTGATCTCTTTGTGTAAAATGTTGATTTTGCAATGTTGGGCGAATGTAATTACACACACTAAACCCCAACGGTATGTTTACCAACATGTTGCACAACATTAAATCCACAAAATAAAAATAACAATATTCTGGTCTTCAAAAATGTTCACCTTTAATATAGCTATTTTCAGTATGTTACTAATTCATTTCAATAATAATACATTTTCGAACACATTTGCTAGCATTCTACATTGCCCAAACATTGGATTTATGTGTGTTTTCAAACACAACGTAATGCCAATGGCTCCAACCGATTTCCAACGTTGGCCAAACGTCGGTTGCTACTGGGGATGTTCGGAACCTGCATGCTTCCAACTCTGTAATGCCTCTTCTTCGTATACATGATCGCTTGTTCGAATCTCCGTTGGACCAAGCACAACTACTTGTAGAAACATTTCACACTTCTTTCACACTGTTTGTGGCTCCCAATTGCTATCCTGTCGATAAAAGGATTTCTGCTCAGTTCATTCCTGATGCTACTGAAGCCTATGCTGGTCGACTTTACTGCTATCCCTACAAGGTGGCCAGGGTAGTGGAGTCTCTCAATCTCTGTAAATCGCTGGGAATTATATTTTACCCGCCATAATTTACTTTACATATTATAAAATATCATTCTCTCTTTGTGCCATTTTCCCACTCCATGAGGCGGGCTATCATGGTTCCAATTCCATTTCGTGGGGGTGATTCATTCTCTGCACAAGGATGCCTTCTAGTATCTTTCTTGTGTCTCCTCTTCAATGTAGCAGAGAAAGTCTTTCTCTGTCGTCATACTCAGGAGACTGATCGTCTGTGTCTGTGCCGGTATTTCACAGGATTCTGTATTAAGTCCGCTGCTATTTGTCTTATATGTTCCCGCCCTACTTGTTCGTTAATGCTCTTCACTTATTCAGTATACGGATGATACTGCAGTGATATTACTAAGCTAGGAGCCTGTACTCAATTGTTTCTTCATTTTATGGAGGTATGTTTTCACCGATCGGTCTTAAAACTGAATTCGGCAAATACCGATATTTTATTCTTCTCTAAGAAATGTATCTTATCAGCACGGGCAGAATTTTTCTTGGGTCATCAATTGCGTTTACCCATATCCGACCGGTACTTACGGATATTACTTGACTACAAGTTACTTTGGCAACATCACTTTGATGAGACGATTGTTTTCGGTTCAGGTGCACTTCAGGTGGTCAGCCCACTACTAGTTCTAACATGTCCTCTCGCATTGGCTGATCGAGTTAGGTTTTAGCAGTCTCTGGTTCTTCCAGTATTTATATATGGTGCGGTTTGTTTGGACATATATGCCAATTTCGAGGTTGCACGCAATTATTTCTACCTATTATCGGAGTCTCCAAGTGCAGTTGGGTGCTCGTCCAACAACAGCAGTGTGGCAACTGTACCAGATGGCCAGAATCCTGCCCCAACGAGAGGTGGTTTGTGTGGCCGTAGTCCGTCTCCACTAGAGAGTAATATCACATCCCAACATGTTGATTGCTGCCCTGGATGCCTACGATGTCTGTAACTCGCACATTCATCGCATGATCCGGGACTACCAATCAGACGCTGCATGACCCATCTGAAAGTCCTTCGGCTGGTCACAGAGTGCCTACATTATTTGTATATTACCCTTTCAATGCTATAACAGTGCGTAATATTCCCCTGCCTTCAGTACCACAGCAAATGTGGAATTTAGAATACACAATATGTGTATTTTCTGTTTTTATCTTGCCAGCTTTCTTTCTCACATTGTGAAGTTTATTGTATGTATATGTTTATACATTATTGCAATCTTTCTCCTGAATATTTTTTTAGTCTATAAGTATTCTGTAAGTTTCTGCTCACATTACTTATGTGTACTTGCATGTGTTTTAGTATTTTCCTTGTTGGTATGGCTTTTTTATGTTCGCTGTGTTTTATAACATTTTCCTAGCAAATTTCGTTTGTATACATTCTCTAACTTGTATTTTCTGACAGTTGTAATTTTGTCGGTTAACCCGAAAGAGCCAATAGGCTGAAGTTAAAAAAAATAAGGTAGCACTTCACATACAAACAAAATGTGACCTCATCATTAATTAAGTGGGCTATACAATGGATGTGAATATCTGCATTTGATACATGAAGACAGTGAAGCGATAAGGTTCAACTTTTCACACTCAACGATAACAGCATCGCGTCTGTTCGCAGTGTGACATAATGGCATGTAGTGTTTTCGTACTACTCTTTTCCATATGAGACTTAAAGAGGCAACCCTACAGTTATATTTTCGGAAAGTTTGAAGTAAAGTTCAACACATGCTTACAAAGTTGTGTTTTACGAATCTGGTTGGGCGTATTTTCCAGTTAGAGCTGTCTAAATAACTGTTCATAGCCGTTTTGAGGGGCCCCAAAAGCATTTTGCATTTTTAAAATTATAGAACACTAGTTTTAAGCATGTGTTCATTTCATAGAGAAATAAATCGTGAATTAGATTAATAGTTTCGCGTGGAAAAGGATGTGCGCGAAAAGATTAGACCGTTCGTACATTAGGTGTGTAAGCTTCTAACAGCAACAGCGACACTAGATTGACTCTAACAGACAGTGACGCCTACCAGACGACGAAGAAAGCAAAGTTCGACACCAGTGCTGCTACCTGCCAACTATGGAAATCTGATGTCACTAGCGCCACCTACCAACAATCGATGTAAAGAAACATGCCTGCTACCTAGCAGATAACGAGCAGAAAAAACAAGTGACAGTCAAAACCAATAAATAATCAAAATTAAAAAAATAACATGGCGGGCGAGATGTCACCAAACATGGCGGAATCGATTTCATTAAAAATAGTGGAAGTGACATCATTGAATGTGGTGGCTGCACCACAGTACCACAGCCACAGCCCCTGTGTTTTAACTGACTGTTATATACTACTACAGTGATATAATACAAAAGTACCAGTCGAAACAAATAATGGATTTAGTAAAATTTCTTGATAATTAGTAATTATAAAATTTTACTCATTGTTAATTGTGTCATAATACATGTTGAAAATGATGTATATTCTCGAATAATTATTAATTAGAACATATTGATCCATTTCTCAAACGATATTTAAATTACCTGGCAGGCATCTTTGTCACATACATTACATATTTTCTTGGCAAGTCTAGCGACTCAGTGCAATGAAGCCGTTACTATACCCTCACACTCTACTAGTCGTTTTCTTCCTTTAACATGACATGTTCACTGTGTGCGGTCTTCAATAATCTCATACGATCACGTTCTATTACAAGTGGTGAGAACACAAATATCTTCTACCAGAAACTATGCTATGACCAGATTCAGTAGCTGAACAATACAGTGGTGTAATTTCGTTGTGTGCTTTCAGGAGAGGTGTACGGAAGATGTGTGCTGGGAGCAGGGATGCAAGCAGCAACCTCACATGGAAGAAATGAGTTTTTCGGTAATGCTGCATAAAGCTTTTACTTCTTTTAATGTATATCTGAGCGGCCACATTAAGTGTTCGACTTGCTGCGACTGTAGACTGTTGACTTAAGGGGGATTGATCCCTGTCAGATCGGTTTTTAGTTTTTCTTATAAATAAAGGAATAGACTCATTGTTTTACTTTTTCACGCTGACAAGGTATAGTTTTTTGTTTCATTCACTTTTTGAAATCCATATGGCATTGTTTCTGCTAATGTTGTGGCCTCTCTAGTCGCTCCCGTAAATAAAGCAATTTTTCCTTTTCAGCTGTTTCCCGTTGCAAAATAATGAATATATTATGGTTCCAGCAATTACAGAAAATCGATTAAGTTTGTATATATGCCTTGTCGTGACAAAAATTTTGATACATCGACTGGAACAGAAGTTATCGAGAAGAAACAGATAAATCTAAGGAGGCAGGGATCAATACCCCTTAGCCACAGAATCATCTGTATAGAACAAACAAGATGATATTCAGTGTTAGTGATCGAATCATCTTTTTCCAACTCATTTCAATTATTCGCTTCTTTTCCTATAAACATATTGTTTACAATTATTCGGATTCAGTACATATTTCATATACGTATCTAAATAATCATGAAACATTCTAATTATCTTTAATGTGTGTGTAAAATTACAATAGAAATAAGAACATATACTAGCACATGAAGCAACTTGACAATATTACTATACGAACATAACAGTGTTTAACATTCGACAGACATTACAGATGCATCACTGCAGCAGTTACTATATTTAAGGTTATTTTAACAACAAAATATTAGCGAGTATCTGTGAGAGTAGACTAATAAAATAACCTTTAACTGAGCCTACTGCGTGGACAACAATTTATTTTTTCCTCGTTGTACTGACATTGTAACTTCACATAACGTAAGAGCAGTTTTTACAACAAAATAAACATTTATTCTTTCCTTTAACGAAGTTAAAACATCTTTTTCATTGGCGTTTTTCTGAAATATATTAGACTATTAATATTTTATTTTATGTTTAGCATAAGAAAATATATTGCTCAAGGAGGGTGCTGTCTGATGTTAGAAACGCACAAAGTAGAAACATACCACAGAAACACAGAAGACAGAATGTTCTAAGCAATAACAGTTCTGTATTATGTGTTTCTAAAGTACGACAGTTCTGAGATGTGTGTTTCTGGTACACGACTGTTCTAAAGCACGTGTTTATATTGCACGACAGTTCTAACATCTCTGATTCTATTGGACAATCATTATAAGCTGTGTATTTCTGCTATGTAACGTTTCTACCGTACAGTTCTGTTCAGAATAAACGAGCCCACTCGTGTGGAGCCTAAAATATTTCTGAGTCCCGTTCGAGTGTGCTTGGCGTGTTCTCCAGGTGCACTAAGTCGCAGGCACCAAGTAAAGGCATAAAGCGAGCCGCGCGCTGCAGCTCGCGAAATAAAAATCCTTGGAGGAAAAAGCACACAATGCACAGAGTTGAAAATGTTGATGTGCATCTCATTTACTTGCATTTATTTAACAGTATTTGCACAACTGTAGAAATTTTATGGAACGATATACGCAAAGTATATACACGCAGAAGAGTGTATTTATCCTAACATGCTGGTCATTGAACTAGCGAATCATTTCCTTCTCTATCTTCAGGTATTATTTTATGTTACAGGTTGAAGAGCAATGTTAATAAAAGGAAATAAAAGTTGTTCTTGGGTCATCAGCGCGCCTCAAAACGTAGCGAATGTTAACAAAATATGTGGCATACCACTTACTTTAACAATTTTTAACATTATTACGTAAAACCTACACTCGTATTACACATTTATGTTCTAATAATTCGTATTTTCATATTAAAATATCTGCGCTTAAACATTAGGATTGAAAAAGACTGTGTTTGAGAGTGGCATTAGGGGACACACTCAAAAATAGAATCCTGGCTAGGTCATTGTCGAAATAATCTTTGCTAATCTCCGTATCAGCGCTATTCCTGTCAGAAGTGCAACTCAATTATAATATTATGAAATCAGAAAAATCAAACAAAAATATATTTATGAAGTATATATTTAGTGCCGTAATTTGTCCCGTAAATGCTGGTTTTTAAAACCGTTAAATATTACAGACATATGGCGTGGCACTGCTTAATTGAATGTCATTCACCGTTTAAATTATAACATTCGATCAAAAACATATTTTTCTGAATTAATAGGGCGTAGACAAAAATATTACTCTGTTTACTTTGTTAGAACTATTTAGAGGCGTTAAAAGTATGCAATTTTAGTAAACTGCACTTTTCACTGCATTGTAGTTATGTGCTGAGCTTACCTTAATGGCCTGCAAGTACTACGATTGGGAGAAACAATATTGGCCTTTTCCTATTTCGCATAAGGATTGTAAAAGTTGTGTCGTTTGTTCTTTGTTCGGTGTTATGATAGAAGCAGTAGAAAATAAAAACACTTTTACATCTTACGTTGGACACTTATAAATTTGTAACACTTCAGGTTTGTCTCCGTAATATGATTAATGGTCGATTTTCAAGATCAATAGTTTCGAAGGGACAAACTGTCATTCCATGTAGTGTAGTAAAACTATCAAAAATAATTTACTATAGCAGCCTGCATGAAATTTTGAATGTAGACTATATTCGCACATGTATGCAGAGAACGTTCTTAAAACCGATAGGGAAGTAAAATGAGGGGATGCCCGCTGAAAGTGTTGTAGGAAAACGACGTAAGGACACAGCACAGAATGAATAGCTCGGATTGAAAAACAATTACGCACTTGAAATACTCATCAGTGTTTCGCTTATCACTCCCTTGTACTAATTCTCCTGAAAATGTAAGACAGCTCTGATTAGGATGAGCTCATAGAGAACTGCGAGCGATTCCTGCTTGATGTTCGTATTTTGAAATATTATTTTAATGGAAACAACCCATTATGAAACTTAAATACGCATTACATAAATTATAATCCCATCTGATAAAAACCCAACTATGTTCGATATTAATGTCTGGAGTTCGTCAGTTTCTTATTAGTTTCAATAATTTAAAAACTCACATATATAGCAAAAAAAATATTGTTTTAAATTTATAATAACACATGTGAACTTTAGGAGGGAAAACAGAATGAGCTTCATGGGCACCATTATTGCTTTTCCAAAGAAAAATATGATATGGTAAAGGTTATACAATTGTTAAACGACTTATATACTGTAACTGAAAATGTCGAACGATGAACATTTTATCTGCAACTTGTTTTTGAATCGGTTAGACAATTTATTTTGATTGCATTTTGTGCCAGAATAGCTAAGAATTCTTCTCCGTTCACCGTAAGCTGAGTTTTAGGATAAACAATTATACAATTATAAACATACATGTTCATTGGTTGCCGACCGCCGTGCACTGTGATCTTGCATAAGAAAAAGGTCTTTGCTATATGTCGTGTGCATATAAATTTACCACTCCATCACTTAATTAGAGAGTTTTACTAACAAATATCTTAAATATACAGACATAACAAACACATTCTACGACGCCAAATTTTTATTGCTGTAATTATGGTTAGCGTACGACACGCCCGTACAGTTCATTAGCTAGTTATTTAACGACTGATGTACTGTTAAACGTACGAGTTTCTTGGTACACTTGCCAGTATTTAGAGATGTACGACACTCTGAAAATACCAAAAGTTTAGTTCAGTAATATTTACCACAGTAAAAATAGGTCATAAATATCACAATCAGACATGTTTTATTTATTTATTTTTTTTTTCAAAGTATTTTTGGACAAAATGCGTCAATGTTTTAGCTACTGCGAATGGTATTTCCTTGTATCCATTTTCCGTTCCTGTTCGTCCGAACCAGAATTCCTTGATCTATTTCGTTTCGACCTCGCGTCGGTTTATGTTTACAGTGCTTGCGGATTAGGTTATGTGACGCTTCTGGACGCGAACAGTTAACATGTCTTGCACGTTTTTCGAAACGTGGATATATGTCTTCATTACTAAACAAGCTGCGGTGATGTTTATAAGGCAAGAATAAAAATCTCGTATAACATTATTTAAAAAAAAACTAGTTTTTTTCGTGAATTATCAACAGATCGTTTGGTGACTTATAAAATGTCATTTTTCCAAAACGAAGTAAAATAATCCAGGAGAACTTTACAGTAAGCTTAATCACTCATTTTGTTGAAAACTTTTCTCATACATGTAGTTCCAAATTTTCGTTATGTTAGTACCAGAATATTTGAATACAATCTTTAGCCATGACTTGGTAATTACAATTGAATTTTGAAATATGCTGTAATTGAATTTATGTCTATATTTTTATAAATTTTTATCTAATTTTTGTTTCCGTATGTCAATAACACATACGAAACTTTCACGCAATAGTATTTTAATGTATAGGGTGGTGTTGTTTTCTATTATACCGGCCGTAAACAGTTTTGTTGGTTGGAAATAGTACGTTGGCGCGCTGCACAAATTGAAACAATTAGAATCTAGCGAAGTGCAATGATATTACGTTATTTGTTTACTTCAGAACTCACCTTAGAATGAACAGAGAATAGTTTAATAAAGTAACCAGCGAACTCTACCAATTTCTTAAAATTTGTAATTATCTATGTTTGTGAAGGCCAATCACAAGCAATACTTGTGTAACTAATATCAAGAAGTTAATATATCTTCAGTATGATTTACACCAAATGTTCTTTATATACATACCTAGATTACGACGTTTGAGAGCAAATAAAAATTCAGTTAGTTTTTATTATTACATCATAATAACAAATCTGACTTGATTTGTGTAATTTGTATTTATGAACACTACAGTATAATAATATAACGCTACGTTAAAATTGTTTAACATGTGTATGCTTTATAACACACTTACCGTGTGTAGTTATGAATTACATATTGAAATAACTCATGCATGCCTTAATTGTTAAGTTTATATTTCAAGTCAAAGTTTATAATAAGTGTATTCGAAAACAAAACTGAATAAGATAATCTTTCCAGCTACATTACAGCGTTCAAAACACTACCTAATACGTATTTACTATTCCGTCATTATGACAAAACTTATTTGCTTTGTTGAATTTTGTATTTGTAGGTATTAGAACATTAATATGTTAAAAGAAATAAGATTTACATGTTTATACTTCGTAACACACTAATCGTATGTAGTTATAAATAACATTAAGAAATACCTCATTCATGTGTTTTGTTAAATTAATATTTCAACCCGAAGTTTAAAATAAGTGTATTGGAAAACAAGTACGAAAATAGTATTCTTGCAAGCTTCGTATTAGCGTTCATACACTACTTGTGTCGACGCCCAGTACAGAAATTACTAACTAGTTCTGATTCCCGTCGGGACAGAAAATTCTGTTTACACATACTGATTACAAAGTTTAACACAAAATGTAATGAATATAACAGTCACAGAAATAGCTTTTCTTTCTCAATGTTAGCCATTTGCGCAACAGAAACGCTTCTTGATCATCATTAATTTACCCTTCACATTTAAATTTACTGCTCACAAAACTATTCTGCTGGTTGTACACGCCATCAGATTCAGCTTTTACCTTAAAAAGAGCTTCACTGTATTACATCTGTCTATTGGCTGCAGCACATAGTCCTCAATTCAAATGTGACTAGCTACACTAGCATTATAGTTCCTTAATCGCCGTAGGAATGTTTGCACACGAAACGAAACTAAATATTACTAAACAGCAATTCTTATATAGTTTGCTAAACACTGTATTTCATACTACCTACTAATTCTTATATCATTTTAAATAAAATTATAATTTAAACATTAACAGCCTAGAGTGAAAAATTTATGACATAAAATAAACTCTTAAGAATTGAGATATTTGGCCCATGTAAAATAATTTTGTAACAAATAAGGACTGATTATAATGGCAAATACACCCATCAATAACATTAGACTTTGTTTTGCGTCCTGTTACCTGTGATGACCAAAAAAATATTTATTACATCTAGCAGTGAGCCTAATAAAAATTAGATATTGTACTAAACGTCTTAATTATAGTCCTAGATACTTTATGTTCGGTGTCGTACAAATCAGCGTACTATGAATGTTGTATAGATCTAGGTTAGTTAACACTAACTTTGTTATTAATTAATGACTTTGTTGATAGTTTCGCCTTCTTGTAGTTAGTTGTAGGCGCATTAAAATAAGTGATGTAGTGACTTCCACTTGGGGACTTGCTGGTATATTTGTGAACTGGACTTCCTCTACAGTATTTAAAAGAAAGGGGAGTGGACAGTTTGCTGTGTTTAAATTATGGTCAGGAAATGTGTAACAATAGAATAATTTGTAGCACTGAGTAAATAAAGTTATTGTATAATTGCTGGGATTAAAGATTGTGGTTGTCTAATAGTTAGAGGAACAGCCTAACTTAAACAGAATGATTCAGGGTAATTTTGCCAGACATAGGAAAATATTTTAAGGTATATTCCTGCTAAATTACAGGATGAGCGCTAGAGTTTTTAACATTGTCAGGAGGTTGTTATAACGTCGTCGATGTATGATTGGAAGTTATCGCAGAAAAAATAGTGATTTAGTAGTTTTCTTGGCATGTAAAATTTTTAGAGAGAATTTCTTTGAACGCAAAGTATTAGATCAAATTGTTATTTTGTTATCAACAAAAAGTGTTCAAGGCTGCATTAAGGTAGAATTCATATGATGTCCTCCATGACCACTTGCACAAATGTCTTACAGTCTGCATCGGAACAAAAGTGTATGATGCGACTATTAGTTTCTTTTAGAAGTCCTGTTGCGCTAAACACGTTAGCAATGTGATTTTTCTAAATCTTCTTTGACATGGAATTAATACAATTGCATAGAAGACCACTCGCAGTAAAGTAAGGGATAGGGTGCCGCACAGATATTCTAGGTTACTGTATTCGCTTATTTCCTTGATAGTAAAAAAATATGTCTAAGTCGTTGTATTGAATCTACACATTCGTAACTTCTAAGCGATCATTTTTTTGTTAGTTCACAGCGAATTTCTGACATTTAGACAGGGACACACTCGGTGTAGGTCTATTTGAATTCAGTCGTTCACGCTGAAGTCAGTTCTTCTGCTTGCTGGTGTGCTGTTGCCTAATCACATAATCACATAGTAGGTATCCTAGGGCCCTATTCATTCAAAATTCACGTCGTCAACCACGAAACGAAGTATAGATACTTCTGTTCATGCACGCACATAACACATTTCTGTGAGTAAAATATTTAAGGTCATAACAATTTTAAGGCCTAAAATGTATATTATGTGATAATATCAATACCATGCTATTTATTATAACTAATATATATATATAGGCCTATATAATAAGGGTAAGGCGGATCACTATAGCTGGTGACTTCAGCAAATTGTTACGGGTTATTATACTACAGAAAGCTACAAATTAAATAAATTTCTTTGCCCGAACAAATTACGAAAATAATTTCTACTACATGACGCTAATGGTGACCCTCCACTACGTGCTAATAATTATCTAATTGATTACTGGAAAATAGAGATAGCACGATGCCCCAAATTATAATACCGAATACTTGAATAAACTTTTATGTTTGCATTAAACAAATAAATTGAGGTAGAGCTACTCAAACTGTTTAGCGATACTGTACCAAGAGCTTTTAGGAGCAGCAGTAGTTTTAATCTTCCTTTAAATTCACTTAAACTCTGCATTTTTCGAATCAACAAATTAATTAATAACCTCCTTTATTTATACAGGCTGATGACCTTAGTTTTCAAATTAAAGTTTCTTATAATTAGTGAGTAGGGAGCTTATACCGGAATTGAAATAAAAGAGAAGGAAAATAATTAGGTTTGCACACTACATTTAATAGACTTTAAAAACTTTAGCAATTATTACATTAATGTTCTCGACATTTTCTCTTAACAACCAAACTTCACAAAGTTATTCAAACAAGAAAATTCAAACTAACACCTCGTGTCCAACAACGAAACGGTCTGACATATTCATAAAAATAAAATACCTGATAACTAAGGAACTGATTTCAACTAATAACTTTGAAACAACACCGGTCGGTTTCACTTTTACCTATATTATGGAATTACTTGTACTAACATACTTTTAAATTCCCTCGAATACTCTTAAAACAAACAATTAATAACTTACTTTCAAGCAAACGCGCCAATTATCTTTCACAAGCCTCCCAGCCCTTATAGAGGTCGTGGCCTCTATACAACAAAGAATGAAGAATTACTTTATTATTGCTCAGGAATCCGAACTATTTTAATTTTATCGCAACTTAGTACCAGAATCTATACAAGTGCTTAACTGAAACTATACTTTAGGAGTGTGTGAATATGTGGATCGCTGTCTACAAACTAATCGAAAACTTATTAACTAAACGACTATACTCATCCTAAGTCGCTAAATGTCGGATAGTAACACAGGCTCCTCCGGCAGCCCTTCGAAAACCGACACATTAGGACTTACGTCCGATTACCTCGAGCTCATCCCGCCGAAGGCCACGAAGTCAGAGACGCCACCATGTGCCTTATGCCATCTGCGTGACCACCTGACCACGGCGACTTATCAGCGCGCACCGCGTGATGACGCCACGTCCACCGCGCGACCTTTTGCTACAGCACGTCAGCATATCCCATGCTCTAAAACTACTGCGCAGCAAGTCTCCCCTCCTACCGGTGGCTTGCTACACCATAAGCAGAAGAAAGAGAGGCTACTGCCAAGAACGCCAGCTCAAGTACGTTTGGTATCATGCTGCCGCAGATACTGTCCCGACAGACTGTCCACGCTGCACAAGTAGTGAGCTATTACTGGTTGTAGGAGAAATGTCTTTTGAGGCAGAAAATAATAAATTAATATTCTGCTGACCTTATATATATTTTAACCTAAAAAGATTTGTGTGGATATATTTTATATTTTAACTGAAAAATGTGCTGACGTTCTCTGATGTAGACCCCAGAGGCACAAAAAATTTAAAATTATAATTTATAGAACAGTGGAACACTGCATAATGAAACAAATTAACAAAATTTATAAATTACAATACGAGCGTCCTTAAGACCGTCCATAACGTAGGGTCCAAAACTTTTTAAATAAAAAGAATATTTTTTGTTATAAGTTAGACCCATTTGATAGACGGGTTATATATTATATCAAAACGTTGATTATTATTTAGAAATACTAATGAAGTTTTTCTCATTTTAAATACATGTAAAAAATTGCGGGATAAAAATTGAATCATAAAAAGATATTATCAGAACACATTCTCTCTGCAAAATTGTTAAATCACATTTATAATTTCCAAAAAAAAAAAAAAACTATAAATATGGTACAGCCTACTTCTGTTTTTCCTGAGAAAAGATTGAAAATTTTAAATGCACAAATGAGAACAAAAGATACAAATGATTTTGAAAAAGGTTTCTATTAATGAATAACTCTGATATAGGGGAAAAAATTAAAAATATTATAAATAGAGTAGATAATAGAGTTTGTACAAATCAAAACAAGTAGAGTAATTAATTGCTAAACCTTTATTTTTAATTTAGAATTTAATTTAGCAAATTTTTAGCAGTTATTCATATGAGAAAACCAAATTATGTTTTAATAAACCAATTTATGTTGGAATTAGTGTATAAGATTTATCAAAACTTTAATGTATGATTTCCATTATAATATTATGACACCGAAATATGGAGAAAGTATTGAATATTGTTATACTGATACTGATTCTCTAATTTATTACTCATAAACCAATTATTTTTACGAAAGAAATTATGCAACATTTCGATACTTCAGATTTTAAAAAGATACTATAATATTCCACAAAGAAACAATAAATGTATTGGTAAATATAGAAATGATTATAATGGAAAAATTATTGAATAATTTATTGGATTAAAATCACAAATGTAGGCTGTAAATGTTGGAGGTGATATTAAGAAAAGAGCCAAAGGAATTAAAACCGATGTAGTTAAAAATTAAATAAAATTTCATGATTATAAAACTGTTTATTCAAATAATAAATACTGTATAAATATGAATTTAATAAGAAGTAAGAAAAAAACATTTTTTTTCAATTTAATTAAGAAAGATAGTAAAAGATATATCTTTGAAAATGAAAATGATTCATTACAATGGAGTCATGAACAAGCGACAGCTAAAGCATTCTTAAGACTGCATCTAATTTATAAGAAGTAAGATATATTACACACTTTAAAATATTAAATTATTAAAATATTAATTTATAAAAATCATTAAATATGACTAACAAAATTTCTTCAGTGATTCTCTTATTTTTAATATCATATACAAGATGTCGTTCACAAATAAATACCACAATAACAATTATTGTAGCTTTTATTGGCTAAACAAAAACTACTGTTAATTTCATATTAGCTCTATCCTTAACAATATAAGTTTTTCGATATGAACAACCAATAACATACACCAGTATTTCGGAAAGAAATTTACCGTATCTAAATTGTAGTACGTTCCATTATTACGATAAGATGTATGTAATTTATGTTTTGAATTTCAAAAATCTTTATAAGCAATATACATATTGTCAGACATATTATCACCTACACATAAATTCCAATTCTCTTTTGGAAACACTTCGTTTCTACCATTTTAAATCGAAATATATAAGAATAATCAAACATCGAAGCATGCTTATCCTGTTCTGGATTTTGTTTTCTGTTTTGTTGAAAGCCGACAGTTGCATAATCTGGCATATCAAACTAAATTTAATTGAACTGATATTTTATATCAAACTGAAACGAATTTGCTCCGGTTGGCACATTTTTTCAATATATTGCCAATAACTAAAACTAATTGGAATTTTCGTATTTTCCTATAAATTAGCTTTAATTTTAGCTCCATAATTAGGTTCATGCCCAGGAATTGGCAATATTGTTTCTATTTTATTTCCAATAATAATTCTACCAGCAGCTGGAACACTATCTACAGATCCGTCAGCTTTTAATTTAGGTTGTCTGTAAAAAAGAATCATCATTAGAACTTCGAATAAATTCTGTTTTGTAACCCTCTTTCCAGTCCATACCTTTACAATCCCCAATGAATCCGAAGAAATATTTTAGTGGATATATATACTGATTATGATAGTAATATGTATCTTCACCAGGACCTTTTACTACACCAAATTAAATTTAGATATGATGATTCTGATGAAGATGAAAGTAATGCATGATTTATAGTCGATGTAATTCCGGGATTATCAATAATCTTAATAATATTTCCATGCTTAGAGATGTCCATTTTTGAAAATTGGAATGGAAAGAAATTATCACATAAATCAACAGTTGAATATTTGGCACGAGTATTATCATTGTCTCTATGTCCCAAACTATATTGCTCATATACATATGCCACATTCGAATGTGAAAATGTATTACCAATCGGAATACCAAATTCTATTCTCTTATTGTAATAATTTACATTATTTTTAGTCCGATTAATTTGGAGAAAAAGTTTGACGTTCATAGCTGTCAATTATTTTCTCACTCATTCATATAGAAAGAAATTTATTAAAAATGAATTAATAATAAATATATAATAAAGATTTATAGATTTTCTTTATCCAAGAATTACAACATTAACTAGAAATAAAAGATAGTTGGATAAAGTTTTCCTTCCATGCTTAGAACAAGATAATAATGTAGATTTTGAAGATGAAAGACAAAAAAAATTAATTTAATCCAATTGCACGTTATGAAGCTGTTAATTTAAAACATTATCAAAGTAATGAGGTAAATATTATTCGTTTGGTCGGAAAATACAGGATGAGAGAAAAATAGTGTATTTGGGTAGTAGTCAAACTGAATATATTTTTACGATGAATGGAACTGTAAATGAAATAAGATTTAAACCAAGTGACTACAAAAAATTAATGAATTATATAGTACTACTATTTATCCTAAAACTGGGCTTCCAAAATATGAAAAAATTGATTTGTAAAAATAGTTTAATGTTAAAGAAGATGATATTATATTTTTTTATTTTAAAAAAAATGTTTACTAAATAATACTAGTGTTATTTTTATTGGTAATGTTTTATAAATATCATTAAACATTAATTTTTTTTATTTTATTGTTATATTTTCCTTCATATAATTTATCTGTCACGTCTATAGTTATGAAACCATAGTCTTTATCCTAACCTTTTGAACAAACATCTCTAAATGTTTCAAATTACATATCACCACCAAATAAATAGCTATGAATATGTTTAAGGTTTGAATCATCTTGTCGAAGTTACAAAGAAAATTGGCATTATCTTTTAGTTGTTTTAGAACTTTTGAGCATGTTTGAGATACATAAAAACAATAAATATTTTATGTCTACTACGAGTAAAATAATCACGTTTTATATCTTGATTATCTTGTATAACATTATCAAAAATAACAGAATCGTTACAACAGTGATAAACTTCAACCATTCTTCATTTGAGGGGAAAAAATATGCTACTAGTTCTTTGATTATTTTGATTGCTGCATCAGTATCTTATCTTAAAGCAATATACTTTTGTTGATTTAAACTTCTTTAACATTTATGTAGAGTACCAAAATTTCAGCCATTCTCGGGAATATATCAAATTATATATTATTGTTTTATCACAATTAGAGGGCCCTATGAAATGAGCTCTAGTATTGTTAGGTAATAATTCTCCACGTCGTTTTTAATTATATTCTCTGGTACCCTTTGTTTATACCCCATTCTGTCTTCTTACTAATTTTATTTGCAATATATATTTTTTTAAATAAAGAATAAAGTGTTTATGTTGTCTGTTAAGAAATCAGTTAAAATACTTCTACATCCTTTAGAAACCGTAGAACATTCGGTAGGTTTGATTCAGTTTTATACTACATATTTGACACCTAATATTGCACAGGAAAATAATAAGTTATATTTTATATATGTGGTGTAAAAGGGATAGAAATTCCAATTGGTCCAAATAATGTAGAGGATATTAAAAAAGTTATGAAAACTAATCCTCCATTTAACAAGATACTTGCTGGTGAGAGAAAATTATATATATATATATATATATATATATATATATATATATATAGAGAGAGAGAGAGAGAGAGAGAGAGAGAGAGAGAGAGAGAGAGAGAATCAAATAAAATAAGGAATAGAGTGAAAGCAAAATGTGTTTTTAATCTGTTGTTCGATAAAGAAGATTCAATTGGTAACATTGTAGTATTTTCTACTAAAGTTTTAGATAAAATAAGGTTCATTATGATCAGACAATACAAAAAATTACTCCGTTAGAAACAAATAATATTACTGTAATTTAGCGAATGGAATGATGAATTTAATGATAGAGAAACAAGTATCATTGCTTCATATAAGTCTAATGTTTCTTTTAGTGAAACAATTTCTTATGAACCATATAAGCTATTATTTATTCCACTATAAATTCATTAAATTTAAAATTTCTGCAAATAAGAGATAAGCATAATAAGTTAATAGATTTTGATTCTTCTAAAATAACTACAATATAAGAAATGAAACCATAATTATTGTTAATATTTTTAAGTAAGTAAATACGGATAATGTTTCTGTAAAAAGTAAAATGAAAGACTAAGAAAATGAATCATCAAATATAATACCTTGTAATTGGAAATTTGTATATAAACTTTTGATTAGACTGTGTTGTGCTCAGCATATAAATGTGTAAATTATAATATTTTTAATTTATTAAATGGAACAAGTGTTTGAAAATTTAGATAGTTATTATACTGATAAGAAATTTTAATTTCGTTAGTTGTTTTGTTCTAGAAGAACAAGTTTACTTCAGTGTCGAAATAGCTGTTTATAAAAAACTATATGAAATTAAAAACTTAGGAACATATAATTTGAATTATTTGACTCGGATTCATTTAATTGATTTGTTGTTATAAATCCAAACGAAAATTTGTTTGAATTTCACAGTAGAAGTAGTTACTGGGCGTTTGAATTTATTAAAACACAAAAAAAAAAAAAATAATAATATTTTTTTCCTTATAAATAATTTTTTGTTGATAAATAAAAATTTAACTGGTACCCTGCAGCATGACTTGTCGTTTTATTGGGAAAAGCCATTGTAATCAACCGTCTTTTACGAATAAAATACCTGTTTCTTTGATAGGAAATGTTCGTAACTATTTTTCAGAATTACAATACTTGCAGTTTACAATTTTTACTAATAGGAAAACAAAGAATATCATTTAAAATAAGTTGGTAAATTTTTGAAAATTTAGAAATACAATTTGAATAACTTACTAATAAAATTATTTAGTTTAATTTAAAAAATAATTGAATTTCTAAGCTTCATAAGCTCCTTCCTAGTAATCACAAGCATTTTTATGTTTTTTTCTGTAGCTTTTGATATGAAAAATAAATAAGAATGGTCTTTAATATTTTTTTTACAAAATTTGCATTTTATTTGTTTTTCCCGCAAAGGTTTTATTTTGCAATAATATCTTGTGAAAATCAAAAAAGTACCCAAATATTCGATTTCATTTTTAAAATGTCATTTGTAACACCAGCCATTTTTCTCAATTTTTTCAAATCTTTACTTAGGAAAAATATTAATAAGTATTAGAAAATAATAACACATTTTTAAATAAGTATTTACTATCTGTCATATGGGTCTAAATTATACCAAAACAAAGTATTATTTTTATTTAAATGGTTTCGGACCCTCCAGTTTTGAAGGTCTGAATGACGCTCGAATTATAATTTATGAATTTTATTAGCTTTTTCCTTTAAACTACTGTACCATTATTCAATACACTATAATTTTAAATTGTTTGTGTTTCTTGGGTCTATTCCAAATATCGTCAAGAGTCAGTTAAAATCTAAAATAAAACCATAAAAATATTTTTTGTTAAAATATACAAAAGTAAACAAAAATTTTAGTTAATATTTGTGTGCCTAAAGAAGGCGTTTGTTCAAGAACAGGTAAAATCTCACTACTTTCACAACACATACGACTACAGGCAGGCAGCTCCGCCGAGAACCAGCTCGCCCAACACGTCACAGCACGGCAAGGCACTGGGTTCTCTACAATCCCAAAAGGAAATAAAGTCACATTGCCATAAGGTCTTAACTATAAGAATAAGGTCAAATTTGATAAACTACTAATAACAATCTTTTAAAAATCAATTAATCAAGAAAAAACACAAAGAAACTATCATACAACCGATACATGTTAAAACAATTTCAGAAGGTTAACATGATAAAATTGGCTAAAGAAAATAAGACACGAGATTGTCCAACATGTCCGAAGAAATAACTGGACCTTCTTTAAAATCTCTTAACCTTAAAAATTTCCACCATAACAGTTTTTCTCCAGCTGACAGAATTCATGACACCAGAAATTAAATCTAAAATGCCCCAAACTTACTTTCTTCTAAAATTGAAATTTTCTTCAACAAGAAAATTAAACACAAGTTCAACAATGACAACCCTATCCTTGACATTACAGGGGATCACCACTCTAAACTCAGTTATCTCGGTTATTTTTAAGTCTGACCTTTCCTACCTAGACACGAAACATTTTAATGAGTGTTCTCGCATACCAACAGAAAAAAAAAATCTTTACTAACCAACTTAAGGTTTTGTAATACATTAACTGTTTTCACGCACTGTCTTTAAAAACATTAAATATTGCTTATTGCTCGCAACTATCCATAAATTTTTCAATTCATTTTGTTCTTCACTTCAAAAAGATTTTGTCGATCGTTTCATCTGCAAAATGTTTCATTACACCTCTTTTCGTCACACTGTCTTCTCTTTATGTTTTAATACTCAAGTGTATGTATGTGTGCGAATTTAACAGGATAACAGAATGTAACATAAACTATAGAATCTTAGCTTGAATCGACAACTCTGTAGTGGCTCAAAACTAATGCCTTGAAACCTGCTGAGGTAGATGAGGCCTAATCCGTATCACCACCAGATACACTGCAAAACTCTGGCCCCCACGACCGAAGACGACGCTCCACCAATAGACATTCGAGTCACCCCAGGATTTCGCTCCAATAATACCAACGAAGTACCTAGTACATAACAGCATAGCATTACCAAAACATCAACACAAATTACTATGATTAGCCTGAAAGAAAATAGTAAATCAGTTTCACAAAATTACAATATATAAATCATAAATTATTTAACAACTTATGTAATTGCATCATACATTTTATTTGGAATCAAATAAACTCCCATGCAGACTGGTGTCGGGGAGGAAACATGGTAAACTAACATAAACACACAAAACAAAACTTATTACCAATACAAAAAAAACACTTTACCCTTGTAACTAACGATTTCCACCCAATCATCAAACATAACCTACATTACCTGGCATCATAACTTGGAAAAGAGTGTCTAAGACGGCATAAAATAAAAATGATTAGGCAGGGGATGTGCTGTCTACTCGAAGATACATAGGCCCCGCATCTCATATCAACAGTCAATCACCACCGCTCACCATCCAGTTCAAACAAACACTTCTAACATGGCTCTCCGATCTTCTATTGGATGGTTTCAACAATAAGGAGAGACAACAGGCTGATCTGGAGCTAGAGTCGGGCAGGACAAACCGACTCGTGACAGCCAGGAGTATCATCTCCACCACGAGGATGAATCCAAAATGGTCCCTCTGGTGAGAGCTCGGCTGGTTTGATGACGACCCTGGAGGAAGCCAGGACATCCACTTCCTCATGAAACCAGGAGACACCTCAATTACTCTCGAACTGGATACTGGGTTGAAACACTTCAGGCAGCAGAATGGACACTACCCCACCACCAAGAAAGTCCATACATGACATCTCGTGTCACTCAGTCTCACATAACCTCGCCCCTCTTCTTATACGGGCCACCAACTCCACCACACACAGAGAGTCTGTCACTCCTCTCTTAAATGGTATTTACTTTCCTGTGAGAGTTCACACATCACCTAACTGGTCTTGTAACAATATAAAACTAAGTGTAGGGGAAAGAATAGAAGGGCCACCAGATCCTATTCTGACCCTGATTACCTTAAATCTTACCAAAATAATAAAAACTACATATCATTATCATTCTTCATAAATATATCAACATAAAATCCAGAAAATAGAAAAGAAACAACCCATAAAGACAGTATAAAGACAATAATTACTAACTTAATATCATTTGGAACCTACCGTGACTTCTGGTACCACCCTCACACCAATTTGCAAAACTAATTGTCTCAACTTTACAAAAAAAACTGTTTATACATCCCAGGTATAAAATAAAAAACCTTAAAAACAAACTTCAATAGACAATGATTAATTGTCTTAATACTCAATTATACAGTTGTTACCAAAACCACAAAATCTTTCAAATTTTACTGCTACTCAGAAATAGGGCGGTCGACAATACATTGCTTATATCAGTAACATAACTAATCTCCCCCCCCCCTTCTCCCTACAGCTGAACTTCAACATCATAACCAGTCTCTTACTCATGACAACAAAATCTCATAACCTAATCTTACCACCTCACCTGTGGTCTCAGTGATCGTAACCCTACCACTACACTGTGGCAGACATGTGCAGAACCCCACCACTTTAACCTGTAGTGTAACCTTGGGAATTCCCATTAGGGATTTCTTTAAAAGATCGTTGACAGACCAATTGCCTGTCCGTACTGACAAACTTAAAAATCTGATCAACCACACAATCAACTCCAGAGACAATTATTCTCCTATTTAACTTCATCTTATGAATGACCATCGTGGCATTTCCTTTACAAAGATTCTAAATCAAAAATGGACACCTATGAAAACTATTATTTTTTTATATGTTGTATGTCCTACAAAAACAAAATTGCCATTTAATTGTACTTTCCATGCATTGTAAAGTCCAATTTAATTTTTGGAAATCAAATACTGTGTTTTGATCTTCACACAACATAAAAATTACATCATAAATTATTTCACAAAAATTAATTTCATACCGACATAGCATCTTAATTATTTCACAGTTTAAAAAAATCAAGCTTTAGGTATTATCACAGCAGGCAAAAATAGCCAATAAATTAATAGAAACCTAACATAATTTTTTGTAATATTGTTCCTAGCAAAACCTGAATGAATAATTAATTTCGAGTAATAATACACTATGTACTTCCTGAATATGGGTAGTGGGGATCAATAATAGGGACAACAATGCGGAAATAATTTATCTATGTTTTTATTTTACCTAATTAATTACTTATATCCTTTTACACAAACACATTGAATGAAAAGACACTGACTCCAGTCACCTATTGGCTGGTGATACACCGACTGTGAAACAAATGCCCTGTAGTTGAAATAAAACCCACCAATTGATAGGTGTCCAGAACACGTGTATAACACGTAAACGTGATGAGGATGATACAAACCGAGTTAAAGGACACGCGAATTAGGCCTCGCGATGGGCATGTTGGGTGACGCTCACACGCCCGGAGACGTGACATTTACTCGTAACTATGCGGGGGGTAGCGAGTCTTCCCCGGGTCGGTACTCTCTCAGGGGCGTTAAGCTATACTTTAAATGTTATGTGGCTATTGCAGTTACACGGAGTAAGAAAGACAAAAGTTGAAGCAATTGAGCGCGTGCGGGAGTGACACACGACCAACGTGTCTGCCCGCTCAACGAAGACTGCCGTTACCTTGATGCGTAGCCTTGGACCACGTCCGGTGCTCTCGCCAAAACCAAAATGTCCCTTAATGTGAAACTAAAGTGAGATGATGAAAAGGCTTAGGGTTCGGCGGCATCAATATAAAAATGATTCTGATGTCCACTTTGAGAATTTGTAGGACAGAAATAGATAATTACATTTAAATATTTAGTTTATATAAAATCAATAAGACATATGTATGCTATAACCCCTTACTTTACAAGAAAAGTCCAGCACTGTCCCAAGGCTGGAGAGGTTTCCTCCAGTCAAGTAAAGTTTATGTAAGCGTGAATGTCGATTATTTTGAGTTGTCAGTATCCTCTGGGGGTGCATATTTTTCTGATATGGTTTTGATATTTCAAGGAGAGTTATCAGTGCCGATTTTTTTACGAACTTAACCATGCAGAAACAACAAAAACGTTTTAAATACAGGTGTTTAGAACTGTTGTGCTATGGAATAGTAAGACTGTTCAAAGTGGTCGGAACATTGCAGAAAAAAGCATGCCTATAAAACTAAAAATTTGGTTGTCGAATACAAAATAATTCAGTTTAAGAACTGCGATGGTGATAGCTGAAAGCCATAGGTCGAGAAGGCAGTGTTCAAATGAAGGAAATACATCGGAAAGAAAATAGGAGAGCTGAGTTAATCAACAAGATCATCAATCAGTACTCGGCTGTATAAATGACGATACAATTTTTCTCAGATTATTTTCCGGAGGCTGGGCTGGTGTAGCGGGTACAGCAAAGACAATCCGTGTTTGATCCCCAAGATCTTCACACGCGGGAATCGTGCTGGACGATTACCGCTGGTTGCTGGGTTTACATCTTTAAGAGAGATTTTTACACAGGAGCAGCATACGATAATATGAAACCACTCGATCGAAATTCGTTTATATTTTATATAGCCTGTTTCGTCATAAAATTATAGTCTCATCGCTTAAATTCGTGTATAAATAAAGAGGATTACGAAAAAATGCATGCCATAGGTAGAGACATGAACTTTTCGCGAAAAGAAATTTGCCTCACTTTGTGTCAGTGACTTGTGTGCACGTCTGCAGACTTGCTTCACGGTCAGAGATTGGATGTTTTGACATTCGTGTGTAGTGAGGTTTTACACGCAAATCACAGACATGTGGTGTTACAGTAACCTTATTGTGATTGGTACAGTCAAATGAGAAACGTAACAGTTCAAAGGCACGCTGCCAATATCTATGAAGCAGAACTGCAGACATGCACATAAGGTACTGGAACAAAGTGGGGCAAAATTCTTTTCGCGAAAAGTTCATGTCTCTAGCCATAGGTCGTCTCACTCATTGATTGCATTACAGGGCTTATGGTGCACATTGTTGCCACATCGCTTAAAGTTCAGGAGACGTTTTTCATTGAAATTTTGTGTGCTATTATTTTTGAAAGGAGGGGGGGGGGTGGTTCACGCAAAATTTTAATTATTTTAATAATTTTTATATTTGTGTGTGACATTGTTTGTTTTCTAGACATATATTGTGACTATTTTGCACAGTATTGACAATTTTCTAGCTTTCATAGTTCTTGAATAATGGCAAGTAAAGTCCAAAATTTGCATAAAACTATTTTATGCAAGAAACGAAAACCAATTGACTTCAAGAAACAAAATATTTTCCAACGAATAACAGTGTCGCGGGCTACAAATGGACACGTATAAAACATTGCATTGAAATTTTTTGTATTAAAAAAATTCACAAATTTGACAAATTTTCATTTAAAATTCAGCAATATTTTTTTTAAATTACAAAATAAATCGATGCTGTATTTGTTTATGTCCAGACGTAGCCTGCGACAATGTTCTTCATCATTTCTTTGTGTCAGTTGGTTTTCATTTCCTGTATTAAACCGTTTTGGTTTGGCATGCCACTATACATAAACTATTAAAACTAGAACATTTTCATAACTTTAAAAAATAGTCACAAAATATGCCTACAAAACGAACAAAATCTCGTACAAAAATAAAAATTATTAAAATAATTAAAATTTTGCAGGCAACTTTACCCCCCCCCCCCAAACCCCCCAAACGGCAGAAGCAACTACAATCAATAAATATTTTATATGAATACGCTAACAAATATGTAATGAAATTTTTCTTTTATATTAGTTTTCATTAAGATACCGTTCATACCCATCCATTTATACAAATCAATAAGTAATGTAAGCTTGTTAATTAATAACAATTAATGTTTTACATCTTTACCGTAACTTTTTATTCGTCTTTCATTTTCGGTACAACTTTTGCAGGGATAGTAAATATATTATGTACTATGCAGCTGTTCTTTCGTAAGGCCGTAAATGTATCGTTCCGAACAGGTAAAAAAAAAAAAAAAAAATAGGATTGAAAATGTGATGACTTCGCCAGGGATAGAACTCGAACTCCTGGATTTGAAATATTTATTGGTATTTAATTTGACTAAGCTGGTACTTGTTGATAAAAGTTTTACAATAGCGTGAATTTCGATGCATTTATCTGTCGGTTGGACGTTTGGCGCGCAAACGCCAGAAATGTGGAGGTGGTTGTTCAAAAAATATGATATTATTGCTACACATCTCTTTTATATGCCATGTAGCAATGTTTGGCATTGAAAACTCGCAATGGTGTGCGGTGTACCTGAAATCAGAAAATGGTAAAATTAACTAGTTCGACATTGTTTTATATTTTCCTATTTCTATGGCATATTAAATACTAATAAACAGTAGATACCCAATTTTCTGTGGTAAAGCAGAAGGAGAGAGGGTTGGATAACCAAACATTGTGGTTAGGCGAGCCGTGCTTACCTTAATGGCCATAAACTGGCAGTCGGCGTCCCCAGGGCACCCAATAATTAGCGGTGCCAAAACAAGAAAGGGTACAAGGCTCCGGCTTTGATAAAAATAACATTGCGAAAATTGTTCACAGAAATAAATTATATATTTAAATATATTACGATTTCTACTTTATGTATAGTTTTATTTAGATTCAAAAGTGCTTAAATAGCACCATTTTGCACCTGAAAATCAAAATTTTCCCGGCATAGGACCCCGGACTCCTCCTTTTTAACTCTAGGTGTTCGTAAAATAATTTTGTATAGGAACTTTACAACATTGGTTAAGGGGGGTGCGTCATGCTTTCTGGGGGAGATGGGCACCCATGTCTTAATGGCATGGCATATGATTTGCCATGACATAAATCATAAGGATTAACATATGACTTAACATGTAACATCATGGAACATGACGTATGGCATAACATGACACATGACATGTGACAAAATTTCCAACAGTGCAACAAACTCCTCATGCTCCTCGGCCAGGAGCCAGTGCGCCACAACATACATTTATATGCTACTGGTGTTTCAGCATAAATAATTTAAGTACTGTTGTATAATCTTAATAAGTTTTCGTTAGTTAGTTCCATAAATAAACAAAGATAATTAAAGTAAGCTACATTGTTGACTTGGCCAGGAAAGATGTAGAGCTACAAAAAGGTAATAAACGAATGTTTTATTAAAGTAGAAATAATAGAACCGTTATGGTGTTACAACATAAAACATTTTAATTCTTTTGTTTGTATGTAACATTCTGTATTATTGCACAATATACATTTTAGGCTGTGAAATTGTTATATCTTTAAATATTTTACTAACATAAATGTTTTATACGAGTGCGTGAACAGAAGTACATGTACTTCGTTACCTGATAGACGTCGTGGATGTTAAATGAGTATGGCCCTAGGAGCCGTACTATGAGACTTTGCGCCAGCAAGCGGAACGACTGAATTCAAGTAGGCCGGCACCGACTCTATCCCTTTCGAATCGTTGGAAATCCGCTGTAAACGAACAAAAGAATTGATCGTTAGTTTGCATGTTTCGAATGTGTCGAATGAATAGAACGACTAAGACATATTATTTTTAGCATCAAGGAAACAAGGGAATACAATAACATAGACTATCTGTGCGGCACTCTATCCCTTACTTTACTGCGAGTGGTCTTAGTAGTATGATTATGCCGGTTCTGGCACAAGGATTCGGAGTGAGGTGCTCGCCCAAGTGAGGCGCCCCCCGCCATGTTGTGACGTCACGTCCCCGGCCGCCATGTTGGGTGACAGTGACCTTGACCTTGACCTTTAACCTTGACCTTGACCTTGAGTGTCAAATTACCAAAATTTCCCAAAATTTCGAAAATTTCAAAAAAAATTCAAAAATTCCAAATTTTCAAAAATCCCGAAAAAAATATTACCACCATCTTGATTCCGGACGCCATATTGTTTCCGGCGGCCATCTTAATGTTTCTTCCAAAAAAATTTCGATTTCGCATTCTATAATATTCCCGCACGTATTTAATAAATAAAATTTTTCATAAAAACATTTTAATAATTTTTTTAATAAAAACTTTTTAATAAAAAAACTATTTAATAAAAAACTTTTTATATAAAAATTATTTAATTAAACCAACTACCGGCACGTCTTACCCGGACGAGCTCCATCGACACACTGACGCCCCCCACCACTTTTTACATGTATATATTAACCAATACCCCCTCCCCTACAACTACCCCTTCCTTTAATTTAATTGGCCGTTAGTCACGTGATGAATTTCCCCCCTCCTTCCCCTACTTTTCCCTCTCACTGACGTTCGTGTTATAACCCGCTAAAACTACCATACCCCCCTCTCCCAACTTTACCACCCCTTTCTTATCCTTCATATTAAAATATATTTCCTTTATAATTCTCACTTCACAGCACGTCACCAGTGTCTTCACATAGCAGCTAGATGACCGTAAGTAGTAAGAACCATCGATTGCGACTACATATTGATCATCAATTTTAAAATTATCCATTTTTTTAACGTTGTAACTATAATTTCAAAAACTTTATTTGAATACCATTAATGAATACTACTTAAACATGACTTATTTCTTGGCTATATCCGATCAATTCACAATAAAATCAATCAATTACTAAAAAAACTTGTTGGTAAATATTTTTATTATACCTACAAGGACTTTATTTCCTACGGAACTTCGTCGTCTACACTAACACTCCTACCAAATTAGCTACATTTATTTAAATTTCCGATAAAATCAATCATTCGTTTTGAAAATAACATATTTATCAGGTCAGTTACATCGAAGAAACAGGCGTTCAATTTCATATTAATACTACTTATGCTAAACACACCGCTCTTACGCCCTCGCACCTACCATCGAATACCCCCTCACAACTCTACCTTCACTCTCCAACAGTCCTGCCAGAACCTGTCCGAACTGATCATTACACTCTTCTGCAGTACATATACGCGCGTATGACATTGTCTCTGCTTAGCGAGCAGTTTCATATACACGTCATCTCGCAGCCATGC
>PNEQ01123930.1:0-13027 GCA_003012365.1 Medauroidea extradentata
CCAATTCATGTAAAAGTGTCGAGATGAATTCAGTTATAGCAGTATTGGTGTTCCTATTTTTAATAAACCCATGTTGGAAAGTGTTTAAAAGATTATATTTGTTTAAATAATTTAACAATCTTTCCTTCATAATTGACTCAAAAATCTTTGCAAAAACACCTATGATGGAGATGGGCCTGTAGTTACTTATATCTCTCTTTATCACCTTGTTTCTATAATGGTATTACTTTGGAAATCTTTAATATATATGTAAAAACACCAGTATCGAAAGACTGATTTATTAAATAAGTTAATGGCCATATAATTTTTTCAGCAGACAATTTTAATAATCTTGAAGTTATATCATCAAAGCCTGTAGAGTACGTATCCTTAAGATTCATAATGCAAGAATGTACCTCTCTCTCCAGCACAGGATAGAGAACCATTGATGATGATAATTTTTTATATGTACACTTCTCTAAATTTACCGAGGGAGGCACATTTTTTAAAAGATTTGTGGCAATATTGGCAAAATAGTCATTAATATAATTTGCTGTCCTTTATAAATTACTAATAATGTTGCCTTTCTCGTTTCTTATCTGTAACTTATTTGGCTCGAATTTTTTATAGTTTGTTTCTCTCTGTATTATGTCCCATATAGCCTTAGATTTATTTTGTTCACTATTTATTTTCTTGTCATTTTCTTTTTGTTTTGCCAACTTTATAACTTTTTTATAAATACGCTTACAATTATTATAATAATTTTGGAAACTAACAGACTTATTATGAAAACTAGTTCTATGCAAATTTTTTAGATTTTGACTAGATGTTCGTATACCCAAGGGGATCCAATCATTAACAGATGTTTTATTTTTCTTAACACTGTATTTCTTTTTAGGGAAGCATTCATTAAATGCGAGACAAAATATGTTTATAAAATTCATAAAATTTATATTAATATTATTGGTATGTTTAATGTTATCCCATGATTCTTTCGCTAATAAATATTTAAATTTCACAATATTATTTACTGAATAAAATCTTTTAAATATATGTATTGTATTATGTGTTAACATGGGATTAACAATTTGAATCACTCTCCATGGCGGATGAAAATCCAACAGTCTTTCCGACTACATGAGACCAGCCACATAGCGAGACTGCATCAGCCTCTGGGTTTAACAACATTGCACAGTCCAGGCCCGAACAGGATCAATCTATTTTATCCATCCACTCTAGGCACCCTGAGTAGATCAACACAGTCCGCAAATGACTCGCACAGCACTACGCATCTGGCACCCCGTTCCAGTTCGATGTCAGACATTTCCTCAGGACTACACTTAATCGTAAAATATAAACTATTATCTACACAGTGTAGTAGTCGAAAACAGAAATTACAGCTTCCTTTAGACTGGTAGTAGTCCAGTTTGAGGAAGTTCTCACATTAGAAATGCTTAACTCAAATTTTCTTTTTCAAGTGAAAAAACTAAGATCATAGACTCAACTAACCCTTCCCTATTATAACCTAATCTTTAAAAAACAAACACATCTCAACATTCCAACAAGTATTTCCAACCTATAGGAATGAAACCTGTATCGTGTTTTCTTCTGTAATTTGTTTGTTGTGCTCTGTCCACTGTTGTTTTTGTCTACTTCCATCATTTTTCTTATTGGGAATCTAGTTATTCTTTATGATCGTGTTTTGTGTGTATGTGTTGTCAAAATTGGACTTAATTCTATCTTTTGAATTCTTGCTTTTGAATATTAAAGACTGACCGAGTTTGTCTGGAATTGCACTTTTCTGTTTTTTTCTATACTTTGTCATTTAACACAAGATTGGTAAGCAAAACATGAGCAATGACATATGCCCACAAACCAGGTGTACATTCTTACTAAACTCCCACTGCAATTAACATTTTTAAAAATCTATACCTAATATAAACTGGAAATGATACCCTATTTTCTCATATAGACATGTTTCCCGACTGATGTTTATTAGTTACATATTAAAATACACGTTTTATTCTAATCAGCTATTTGTGTTACTTTTTTCTTATTAGCTCCACAATCAAACTCAGTTGTATATATATATATATATATATATATATATATATATATATATATATATATATATATATATATATATATATATATATATATATACGCATATATATGTGCACATACATAAAACTTGTTAACATTAATAATACAAGTGAAGAAACTCAATTTAGAAACATTCACCTTTACTCGAGCAATTATTTTATCTTCTCGTATCAGAATTCAATCTCCATACATTTTCAACTCTACTACAAGTTAGTACTCTTCAAGATACATACTCCGCTTTTACTATAACTCTTATTTAATTCAACGACAACCACAGTTCACCCTCCACACCATCGGTCGTTCTCATGACAGCCTTAGCCTCTCCATTACTACTCATCTGTTCTACAATGGCCTCAACAGAAGTCTGTCTGAAAGTGTCACTCACTTCTGGTTCTGTTCTAGCGAGCCTTTCCAGCTGAGGTCTTCGTAGAATAAAATGTGTCCAACGAAGTCACACTATAAACATAACTGTCAACATATGGGTTATAACTGTAACTCCTGTTTCATTTTCAAAGATGTCTTAGCACTTATTTTGTCCACTCGGGGTAGTGTCCCTATTCCATTAATATTTTATTTTTAAATATTATCACTAATAGTACAACAATAACCAATACTAGATATATTCTCTGTAAATGCCGGATGTAAAAATTCTCAAACGCAATTGGGATTTATAACAACACGTTAGATTTATCTAATTGCAATTATAATTATATATGATTTTCAAATGTGGAATGGCTGATGACCAATTTTCCTACAAGCAGTCCTGAAATATAAGGAATACTGCAGTCTTTGAAGAAATATGTTCAGGAAAATTATGTTTATTAAATTTAGACCATGAGACGGGGAAGATGTAAGTTATTTCAAATTTAGTTTTTGTACGGTAACCACACAGGCAAGTCTCACTAATACTTAGGTATCCATTTATGTTCAATATGCAATCACAAGGGACTGAACTATCCACTGCTTCAGGTCGGTCATTTCCAGATAAAATCCTCGGCTCATTTTTACTCATAGAACAATATAACTCAAGTCTTCCCTAAGCATTGGTGAGAAAATATCGTTCTGGGTCAGCCTGCGATATTTCTAAATGGAACCCCTTCTGAAAGGTAAAATCCAATCTTTCCATAATTATTCAGCAGTTGCTCCCTTAATAAAAACAATAGTATCTTCTGATATTCATGGAACAACGCAAATATTATCCCCAAACGGTCCGCAATCTTGAATTTGTCTCCCTATAAGGGTCCGAATGTCGTCATATCTAACTGCCAGAAGTGTTGGTTCATGTTATAAGGTACAAAAAGGTTATTTCCAGCTAAAAGGCATTGCTACGAAATGATACAATTTCAAATTTGTTTATTTTTGGACACTATGAATTTTGACTTAAACAATCACATTTTCCTAAAAAATTTGAATAGTGTTAATTTTTCAATTATAACCGGCCTGAACTTCTGTTGAGAAAAATGCGAAATGGTAACCATTCATTCCAATTATACTTCCCAAATGTTCTTATTTTGATTTCAAATTTTGTGGTGTAAACAGAACAGCTGGTAACTTTTGGAATCTGCACTAGTCCTGTGTTTCAATTCTGAGAATTTCGGGTGCCTGTTTTGTCAAGGGCTGTAATTAGCTAATGTGTTTGATGTAGGCCTATCGGTGAGAAATCCTGAACGAAACCTGAATGGCTGTACTGTATTGCATCTCTAAATTATTTCAGAAAGTCGACATTGTTATTAATTTTTTTTTTGCACCTAGCCGAACAGATCACCTACTACATCGTTATCCACTGTTATGTAATTCGAAAGTTTAGCGAAAGATTCATAATTTACTAAGATTTGTTTGCACATCTCCTCCATGTGACTGGATAATTAACTATCATTACTAAACAAAATTTACAACAATTTTTCTGTGTTATATCACAACACCAATTAGATATTACCCCTAAAAATGTCAGGCCACACTTTAATGTTTCAGATCATCGTATCTGAAATAGGTCCTTACCAGCAGCTTGATTTAAGCTATCTAACATTGGTTCAATAGTCACTACTACAAACTTTTCATTTCTTTATTAAAGGTGCAAAATTTGTTTACCACATGATATGCACAACTAACATACTCATTTATTGCCTCAACATAACATTCTAATTTTGTAGCCCAAGATGACTGAAAATGTAATGATATTGTTATGTAAGTGATTGCGAAAAACATTTACTCCCGGGAACCACGCCAACGGAAATCGACTCGGCAAGTTACGCACTCGATGGGTTGCCACCTCTGTTGAAAATGCCACCAGGTACAGCATCCTCACTGAGATGTTGACTGCTGTCATTCGTCTAGTTAGATGTCTACTACGCAAATCATGCAACTCCACTTAACCTTAGAAGTATTCCTGTGATTATAAAAAATACATGATTTTTAACACTGAACTTTTTAAGCATGCTGACTTACTTTATAAGAGAAAAAAAAAAAGAAAAATAAAATTTTAATTCTGGGAAAATTATAGTTTTTGTTTATTAATGATATCTATATTGTTTCCAATGATCAATTTTGATGTTTAACAAGACAATACTTATGTTTTCTTCATTGAACCAAAATAAAAACGGTAAGTCAATATTTCTCTGTAAGACTTGCAGCAAATTTTTCCTGTAAAATATTTGGGACATTGATTGTAAACAAAAAATAAAATTGAAAAACGGTAGACTTTTTACTTTGCTATTATTATTTTTAAGTATTTAACTGTTAGACTAAAATTTAGCTCTGGTAACTTTTTAGTTGTTCATCGTTTACGACTTCTAGCCTGGGTTATTCGGGATTTTTTTTTCTTTAACACTTGGAGATTATCTAAGAGCTTTTTCACCACTACAGCAGGGCTGTTCCATAGGTGGAAGAATTAATGGGTCTACTACTTGTGGGGATGAAAATCAGTACCTATTTCCCAGCTGATACCTACTCATCCGACATCCATCGAGGGTCTTATCACTGTTTGCCCTTCTCCTGCGCTTATTCCTCAGATATTCGAGTACCGACTTCTACTTAGCCCGAAGTAGCTTGCTCTCAACTTCCTCGACTTTCTGATTCAAACTAACTTCTGAGGGCAATACAGGCTCGCGACCATACAGAAGCAAAAATGGACTAAATCCAAAGCCAGTACAATGATTTGGGGTAACTTTGTACCAGTCACGACAACTTACTTCATACCACCAGACTAGTTTAATTTCAAATCAAGTATCAAATACTTTAATTATATGGTTGTGGTCTGGATTAATTAATTTGTTGAACTTGAAGTTTGCATCGTGGTTGAAGGCCACAAAGCTATTATATAAAAGAAAATTACTGGTGCAATGATAACCATTGTACAAAGTTACCCCAATTGACTGTACTTTGCTAGAGGGAAACATTATAGGCAATAGTAACAAGGGGAGGAACCGATCCCATTCATTTTAATTGGCTTGTCTATAATTTGACATCACAGATGTCAACATGCCACGTAATCTCTCTACTGCCCCATTACATTGTGAGCTGTAACCAAAAGTCATCATACCGTGAACATCCATGATCCTTGAAAGTTTTTTTTTTTTTTTTTCGCTACAGAACAAAAGTCAAGATATAATTAGGGCTGGAATATACACAAATTATATTTTCTAACAAGAATAGAAGAGTTTATTTATGTGTTCGAATGCTGTGAACCTTTTTAGTGTTCATAATTGCACAAAAACAAATTCCCAGAATTATCTAGAGGCAACTATTTCACAATTTTCTTTTAAAGACATTTTTACAAATTCACCATAAAAAAGGATATCAAACATGTAGTCAAAATTTAAGGAGTGAAAATTACAGTAAATAAAATAAAAACTTAAAACTATAACAATATTATAAAAAATTAAATACTTCTTTATTTTTCAATAAATTTAAATGTACAATAACTATTTCTACTATGAAATTCTATTTCGAACTCGTGAATATTTTCGTACGGATAACAGATATGATATTAAATGTATCCATGTCAAATAACTAAAATTTTAAATCTTCCCAAATTTCTAATTTCATATTGTTATTTTCAACTGCTATGATGACATTGAAATAAACTGTTTCTTCTCGAACAAAACCATTTACAAAATTTAAATTAAAATCAACGTAATCTTTAACCAAGATTTCTATCACTTGTTCCATTAAATAAATTTAAATAATAATAAAATATCATAAATTTTAATGCTGAGTGATTCAAGTACAGCACAGTCTAATTAAAAATTTGTATAAACATGTACAAATTCGATATATTAAATTTGACTATTCTTTATTTAAATCTTTCTTTATTCTTTCTATAGAAATATTATCAATCATTATTTCCATGAAAATAAAAGATAAAATTATTTAATATTTTAGTTTGGCTAAAAATAGCAAAATACCTGCCCTACTTCTATAGCATCTGTCAAAAACCTTTCCACTCATATATCACACCCATTATTATTTTTTATCGAGTGGTTGCCATCACGAGCACTAGACCTCGTTTATATGGGCAGCTCGTATTTAGCAACGTGTCATACTTGGCAGAAAGGGGAAGAACTTTGGTCAGAATAGAATTTTGGAAAATACTGTATGTAGCTAGTTCACAAATTCCTTATGCAAATTACTATGGCCACTCGTAACCTGGCAGAAACTGTGAAAAAACTTTTCATTTAATGTATGCAAAAGAAGTAGTAAACATAATTCGATTTTAAAAAAATTTAACCATCGATGTATAATCAAAGTAAAATTAACAATACTCACAAATTACTTTAGTAGTACCAGTGCATGTTATATAAATCATTTCAAATATTATACATAAAAATAAATACGAACACCAACTTATTCTTCATTAATTCAGTGTGGAAATGTCTCTGGAAATGTAACCAATAGTTCGTTGCTATAAGCCAGTCGGTCGAAACAAGAAAAAGAGCATTCGCGTCAGACTAGTCAGACATAGAAAACTGACACGCGAAATTATCGCCCCGCTTCTTCTGGTAGTCAGAGCTTATAGTAAAACAGTTTTCCTGCCACGAAGAGCAGCAATCTTGTACGCAATGCATAGTTATGGTTTCATTTTAATATTGCAGTTGTTTCCGATGAATCAGAGCCAATTAATTTTTTCCATCTCATCTCTTATTTCTAACACAATATCTTTCAGTTTATCTTTTTGTATTGAAAAAAATGGCTAATTTGGTTCGTAATAAATTGTTTCACCAAAAGAATCAGTAGGCTTATATTAAGCAATAATACTAGTTTCTCTATGATTGTATTCACCCTGTTTTAGAATAATGCCATTTGCTAAATTAGAATGAATATTTATTGTTTGAAATTGAGATATTTTAGGAATTGTATCAGCCCAATTAAGTTTATTTTATTCTAATACTTTATTTTGTGCAAAACCTATAACAATTTTGCCTATAGAGTCTGATTTGTCAAACAACAGATCATAAACACATTTTAATTATTTCTGTCTGTTATCTTATGTGATTTGCTTTGTATATTATGGTTTCTTTCGCAACAGCCATCATTTTGTTAATTTGAGAAATATATTTTATAGCTTTTCCAAGTTCTTCTACATTATATTGACCAAAAGGTATTTCGATGTAAATTTCTACCCCATTTTGTTCTGTAAAATATAGCTTATTATTTTGCTGTGTAATGTTAGGCATTAAATATACTGCGTAAAACTGAATTAAAATAACCAAATAAAATTCTGTTTCTAAATGATAAGGAAGTATTTTAATTAAGACTGATTTCTTACCCTTTAAGTTAAATAATTCATTCCTTTAGATAGAAAAATCTATATTACCTATAAATAAAATTATTTCTAAAGCTAGAGAGATAGATTGGGATGTAAAAGTAAGAATACCCTACAACATTATTTCGAAAAACCATCATGGAGAATTTTTACCTGATAACATTCGTTGCTTGATTTCCAGTGCATCTAATTGTGGCAAAACCATGCTTACGTTAGATAATTTTATTTGTGCCCCAGGATTTTTAAATTTTAGTACTCTATACATATTTTCAAGAAGTTTAAATCAACGAAAATAAATTTCTAAGAGAAAATACTGATTAAACAATTAAATTATTTAATGCATGAGTAGCATACTTTTCCTCATCAAATTAAGAAATTGTTGATGCTGATCATTGTTGTAACATATCAGTTGTTTTTCTTGATGTTACACGAGATATTCAAGATATAATAAGAGACTATATTATTCATGGCAGACATTAAAGTATTAATTGTTTTTATTTAGCTTTAACATATACAAAAGTGCCGAAACAATTAATAAGTGATAATGCTAATTTTATTTGTATATTTCGAAAGGATGACAAATCTTAAACATATTCGTAGTGATTTTGTTGGTGGTGTTGTCATTTGAAATATTTAGAGAAATATGTTTAAGAATTTTGGGATAAAGACAATGGGTTTTATTACTATAAAAATGAAAAATAAGTTAATTTATGGTAAATATTGTGATAAAATTAAAGATTAATTAAATGTAACTAAAATAATACCCTTTTAATAATAACAGTAGTATTATTTGGTACATTAATTTTCATTGGAATCTTAAACAATATTTCATCATCATCTTTAACATGAAACAATTTACACAAATCAGTTTTCTTTTCAAATTTAAGAAGCCGAGTTTTAGGATTAATATCAGTGTGATATAATTCAATAATTGGTTTGTAATTGCATGGTTTAATTCCTTTTTCATTTACTACCTCATCCATCATAAAATTTATTCGGTTTGATTACTACCCCAAAAAACTATTTTTTTCTATCTCAGTATACCTCCGACTATATGAATAATATTTAATCTATTACTTTGATAATATTCTACATTAACAACATCATTAGGCGAAGTTGGATTAGCCACATTTCTTAGTCTTTTATTTTCAACATGTACATCAATGTTTTGTTTTTAGTCTGGAAGATAAATTACATCCGATTGCTTATATCTGATTAAAGTTGTTACAAAATCATTGAACTGTGGAAGTGTTACAGATTTTTTAGTTTGATCTTCAACCCAACTACATTATTTAGTCCAAGATATCCTTAAAACTTTTCCAAGTATATACATTACTTAGCATATATGTTTTTAATTTGAAAATACGTATACTTAAATATAATTGCACCATCTATTATATTTTTTTGATATGCTAAAATATATTTCTTCACCAGCCAATACACCAACAGGATTATGCATATGTATATACATATATATATATATATATATATATATATATATATATATTAGTTTAATTTTGATATTAAAGGATACAATTTTTATAACCATCTGGTTTCATTATTATCTCAGCTACTTACCCGTCCATCATAAAACTATATTCAGGCTGGTTATAATCTAAATAAAATTAATCATCTTTCGCATTATATTTTCCAACTAAATAAATAATGTTAATTCAATTTTTTTGAAAATAATCATAATTTCCAAGTGTATCATAATTTGTTAATAAATCAGCTATTTCTTTCTTAAAATACTTTGTACAGTTTGAAATTTTCAAATTTATTAGTGCATCACAAAAATTTATATGTGATTGATTCAAAATTTTACATTTTTTCGATATTTCTGTGTATATTGTTATTTTAGATTGGTGTAATTTATTGTTACATTCTTCATCTAAATTTTGTAATTTATTATTTATTTCAGTATAAATTTTTATTTTAGTTTCGTGTAATTTAGTATTTAATTATTTTTCTAAAAATTGTTCAGTACCAGCATATTTTTTTACTGATCCGTGGTTTGTTAACACGTTTCCAAAGACATCAATTATTTATTAACAAAGGTTTTTTTTAATTTAAAATTACGAGATTGTCGGTCTAGTGGTATAACACATAAATGGCCACAAATAAAATCACCAATATTTTGTATTTTCTCATAATAATTTTTCATATCACTGATATATTCAACTAATTTACTAGGAGGATTACCTCCAATGTAATAAAAATAAAACATTATGTTCTTTTCAACAACAAACCCAATGTGTTCAAGAATTTTTAGAAGTATCTAAATAAAGGACCCTTCATTATTTTAAGTGGTGAGTTAGGTAATTCATTTACAATAAATACACCTCGAAAATGTTTTATATTTATTAAATTTGTAATAATATTTTCGATATCAAAATTACTGAACATAATAATTTTCTTTCTTCGAAATTTCTTTTATAACTTTGAACTTTGAATTTGGAACACAATATTACAAATCTTAATTTATATTTTGAAATTAATAATTAGATTATATTTAAAACATTAAATAAGATTATGTATTAAAATTTTTATTAGATTTTATGTAAACAGTAAAATCTTTTTGATTGTTATAAGCAGTATCATGTTCCATAGCTATAGCATCCAACGGATTTATTGGCTTATCATTTATTTTTTATCTTACTTTGATTCTAGTTCCAGAACCTAAACAGCGATATGCTGGAGAATATAATTCGAAAGGTAATGAATTATTCGCATTGTTTCGCAATCCTTTACCGTAGTGTTCAGACTCCCAAAAAGATTGTGGTATTGCGATTAATACTCTTATAAGTTATGTAATTTTTTAGGATTGCTTTCAATAAAATCACTAAATGTATTATTCAGTATAATCATTATTCTAAATTTTTCAATGTAATAGGTTATAATTTCCATCATTTTCTTCACCATACATAATTACCCCAGTAGCAAACTTTGGTTGGGTCAACATTGGCACGCAATGTTGGCTCAACATTTAAATGTCACGTGAAACAACGTAGGCCCACCGGTGATTTTTGGTTGGATTCTTACTAATTTCCTACATCGCCCCAAGTTGCTAGATTGTCGAAATGGTGTGTGTAACATATGTATTGCCAACCATTTACCAACGTTGTGCCAACATTTCTCTACAAAAATACTCAACAAAATTGACTCTATAAAAGTTAAATTAAGCGCAATATCCATAATTTTTATATTTTCAGAGTTCTTGTGGGTTACGTACATTATTAAAATTAATAAAAAAGTTCGACCAAAACCGAGGTGGATTCGAGATTATGATGGAGTACTTGTTACTAGAAATACGTCGTCTTATCAACTGCTCTACGCTGACACATGCTAAACACTTATGTTTTAAAGACAAATATTAATTTAATAGTTAAACTTACAATATCAAAGTAAGATATATATTTTGCTAATGATATGTTTTCTAACAATGCCAATGTTCAACCAACCTACATACCAAATCTTTTCAATGATTGACCTACTGTGCGTAATGCAGTGTTAACCTGACGTAAAGGTGCATACCTATTGCCAACGGAGTGTTTACCAACTGGTACCTAACAATTAACCAAGAAATTAAAATTTACAAAAATAATGTCTACAATATTGTCTTGCAACTTCCATTCTAACGGAGTTGTTTTAAGAAAGAAACACAATTTGTGTCACTGGAGGAGTCTGTTTACAAACTCGTTGCCAACGTCAGCTAACTTCCAAAAAAAAGAAAACTTTCAGTTGTTGGCGTAATATGGGATGTATAATGTAGGACCAAATTTACTGAAAATAACATTCACCTAACCGTTATAAACATATGTGTTGTTTGAGCGAAGTTGGTTCAATGTAAACTTACATATCTAACACCAACAGTATGATTACCAACTTATTACCAACTTGTTACCAATGCTCAGCCAACTTACATACAAATGATTTGTTATGGTTGTCATAATGTGGATAATGCAACCTTGGACCAACACACAACAGTTTCCAACATTGTTCCAACGTGGAACCAAGAGAGCAAAAATTACGTAACATTAACTTTTTTTAAAACTAAGTATCATTATTATGTTATAAACTTGAATGATTGGTTATGTTGTGCTGTAAAACATGATTTTGAACTCTTTGTGTAAAACGTTAGCTTTACATTCCTAACCCACCAAATCCCAACAGAATATTTACCAACGTGTTGCCAACATTAAATCCACAAAATTTAATAACGATATATTGGTCTTCCAAAATGATCAGACATTTTCTACTTTAATATGAATATTTTCAAAATGTTGCTAATTCATTGCAATAATAATACATTTTCGAACGTATTTGCAGCATGCTACGTTGTCCCAATGTTGGATTTTTGTGTGTTTTTCAACACAAATTAATGCCATCGGCTCCAGCCAATTTTGAACTTTGGCCCAACGTCGGTTGCTACTGGGGCTATGTTGGGCCAAAGTTGTATTTACGCGTGTTTTCCAACACACTATATTGCAAGATTACCAACTGGATACCACCGCTCAACTAACTTTCATACTCATTTTTTGAGCCTGTTTGCTGTTCACAGGAGATTTGACAGTAAGACTCTTCGGAATTACCCCCTCACTGCGGCATTTACAAAGAAAAGTCAAATTGTTGGAACAACGAGATGGATAGCCCTGAAAGCCAGTGAAAAGCTGCTGGAAGAAAGAATTTCTGCATATCACTGTCAGAAATCACAATTGAGCAATGAAATATCTGCAATACAGCTTGAAATACAGTCCGTCATCAGTACAAAAGATTTTAATTGCATATATCAGTCTATCACGAATCTTGTCCAGAAAAAATCTGTTAGGTGCAAAGAAAGGCAAAAAGATAAATTTTCTTAACATACCAGTACTGTGAACACAAAAACCCACCCCACACCAACAAGTATTAACACAGTCACTAATGCATCCTCAAGAAACTTGTCCAACTGCGAGGAAAGTGTTTTGCAAAAAGGCTTCAATTACTGCATTGCTCCACGACACATTCCTGTCCTTGACATAGTTTCATCCGTTGAGAGCGCAATATACAAACTCCCTGCAGCTAAACAAGACGAATTTCGCTGGACCGTGCGCACAGCGATTACCTCAGCTGGCTCACCAAAACCAAATGTTTCTTCCGATGAACTCAAAGCCATCAAAACTCTGAAATCCGACCCTGACATTG
>PNEQ01123930.1:13127-43623 GCA_003012365.1 Medauroidea extradentata
ACCTGATCACTACTGAACAATACACACATCTTGAAAAAGACCCCACTGCCAGCATTGAGCGAAAAGTGTATCAAACTTTGAAAAAACATCAAAGCCACATCCCAGATAAAACAAGATCAGAACTGACGCCACACAGCAGTAGATCACCCCACATATATGGTCTTCCAAAAATCCATAAGCCCGACATGCCTCTGCGCCCTATCATCAGCTGCTGCAATGCTCCATGCCAAAAACTATCAAAATATCTCCTGAAAATTGTTGAGCCTCTCGCAGGCCAGACACCAACTTTTGTCAAAGACTCTAGTCATTTCATATCCATAGCCAAAACTTTGAAAATCGAAAACACTGACGTCCAAGTGAGTTTCGATGTCCAAAGCCTTGTCACTAATGAACCTGTGTCTGAAACTCTCAACATTGTCAAGGCCAAGTTGGAAGCTGACGCAACTCTAAAGGACAGAACAACCATACCAACTCCATCCATCATGGAAATGATTACCCTTTGGGTCACCACGACATATTTCCAGTTTAATGACAGTTTCTATAAACAAACAGATGGCATGGCAATGGGCTCTTCACTTTCACCATTCATGGCGAACATATTCATGGAAAACTTTGAGCAGGAAGCACTTAGCAAAAGCAATACCCCTCCTAAAATCTGGCTTCGTTACATAGACGACACTATCACTATCTGGCATAATGGACCTGAAACCCTGGAGGAATTTGTGAACTTCCTAAACTCACTGAGGCCATCAATCAAGTTCACATATGAAAAAGAAACCAACGGCACCATTCCTTTTCTGGACGTACTAGTTAGCAGGGAAAACAGCAGTCTGCAAACTAAAGTATACAGGAAACCTACACATACAGGCCAATGCCTACATTTTGCTTCCAACCACCCTAAAAGCACAAAAACTGGCATAATTCGCCCACTAGCTAACCGAGCTGAGATTATTTGTTCCAACAAGAAATCTGTACCGACAGAACAAAACCAAATAAAAAAAGAACTCGCAGCCAATGGTTACCCGGCAAACACCATCAAACAGCACATGAAAACTAACAGAACACTTAAGCCCACAGAAACCGAAAAACCAGCAGGAACCCTAGTTATTCCGTATGTTAGAGGCCTTTCAGAAAAAAATAAGACGTCTGGGAAACAAATACGGACTGCAAACAGCATTCCGATCCAAATCTACTATCAAAAGTATGGTCACCAGGGTAAAACCAGCCACTGAAAAATTACAAACTCACAACTGTGTATATCAGATACCCTGCGAATGTGGACATATGTATATTGGAGAAACTGGCAGAGCTCTTTCAACACGTATCAAAGAACATAAAAACATTTGCAAGAAAGGCGAAACCCAAAAATCTAGACTGGCCGAACATGCATGGGAAAATAGCCACAAAATTCTTTGGGAAGACTCGAAACCACTTACACAGGAAATTGACAAAATTAAAAGAAAAATCAAAGAATCAGCCTTTATTATTAGCCTTAGCAATATTTTCAGTCAACAGAGTATTGAATTAAAAAATACGTGGATCCCATTGATTACGAAAGAAACAACTTTACAGCACAAAACAAAAACACACACTCAACCCATCACAACCAATCAGAGTCAATCTATGCTGCGCGACCAATCAGGAGACAGCTCGTCTCCCATTGGCTGAGCAGGATAAGTGGGCTTACCCTATATAAACCCATGGTTTTTCCAGTCTCCTCATCAATCGCACTCGTGTTCCTGAACCCTGTGTGTCTACCTGATGACGGGAACAGATTCCAGTTCCCGAAACGTCGTTTATACTGACTGTTTGGAAAACTACTGTGTTTTGTTTCGTCTCATCATTTGTGTCGTTTGTTGATTTTTCTGTTTGTGTCCGACATATTTGTGTTTTGTTCAGTCTCATCGTTGTTTTGTTGTATTTCTGTTTGTGTTTTTGTCTCGTCTCATCGTTGTGTCGCATGTCAACTTAGCTATTTTTATATTCTTGTTATTTCTTTTATTTTCTGTTTGTTCATTGTTTTTATCTGACCAGATTCCATTTTTTGAATTTCATGTTGTGTATGTATCCTGATGACTAAAGCATACTCTGCTTATTTATGTTTTCTTGTATTATTTTTAGTTTTCTTTTAACAGTCATTTATTTCGCAATGGAGTATGTCCAAGTAAATAAATCCAGTCATGCACTCCCATTGCACAGTTCTTTCAAAGATCATACAGGAGGTAAAGTTTTAGCTAAATGTTTAGGTTTTGATGGTAGCCATAATTCCTGGATATATAAAAATTATATTGTGGTTTAATTTTTTAAAACATACATATATTTAATAAATGTTTTATGTAATGAGCGGAATGCTAAATGAAACTTATGAGCGTCAGACGTTTCCACTAACTGATTAAACTGAAAACAATTGTAATGAATACAACAAGAGATTATTATTTGACATGCCAATTGCTGATTAATTTTCACATACGGATGAAGCTTAGGTATATTTTGTATTTAATGTAACTAAGAGAGATAAAATGAGGATTATGTTAAAGATTCAACTATTGATGTTTGTAAGAATTTCTTTCCATTCCTATTTTCAGAAATATTTAATTTAGTAAAGTAGAAATATTGTTCAGTGTTGACAATCCTGGAATAATTTCCACTATGATGCATTCGTTGTTAAATTTAATTTCAGAATCAGTGTGTGTACAGTTATCTGTAGTTGAAAAAGGTTATGGGGTTGACACATTATTTTCTTTTGGAGCTGATACACATATTGAAGTTACATATCCACTAAAATATTTGTTTGGAATTATTATAGATTGCAATGATATTTATTGGAATGTAGGTAACAAAATTTCATTTATTCGAGGTTCTAATGATGATGTTTGTATCAATAGACAATCTAAACATAACACTGATGCTGGTAAAATTATGACTGAGAAAATGGTCATTTAGTGCAAATAATAGAATATGAAGCAAATTATGGAGATGGAATTAAGGCTATGCTTTACAAAAAACCGAAAATTCCCATTTCTCTTAATAATTGGCAGTGTCTTGAAAATTTTGTTCCTACTGGTTCAAATAGATTTGAGTTTGATGTAAAAGATCAATTTAATTCTGTACAATCTGATATTCCTGATTATGTAATTGTTGGTTTTCATATTAATAGAAAAGAAGCTCCAGAACAAGATAAACATGGGTTCTTATTTAAGCACTGCAATGTTAGAAATATTTACATTAAAATATGAGAAATTAAGTCTTTCCCTAAGAAAATTGGAATCTAGACGTACATAATAATATAGTTGGTAAAATGTGTATTGCTTGCAAAGATTTTTGAAATTCAAAAATTATTATCGTAATAATGAAATCTACTTTAATCCCAGTAAATTTGTCTCTAAAAGAGCAATATATATTATTGATTATTCACATAGAAAAATGTATATTAATGATAGAACTAATCTTTAACTTTGTGTTAATTTCTTTAAAGAATTAGTTTCTATAACAATTTTAAAAGTAGTATTGATTAGGCAAAGAACTCTTATATATGATGTTAGAAGTGAGAACATCTCAGTAGAAATTTTGTTTGTAATTATAATTGTTTTATGTTTTTATATTTTCTGATGTATTATTTTTTAATGTTAATAATTTTTATAATATGGTTTTATTTCTTTCTAATTTGGCAACAGCCCCCTGTAATGTATCAATACCATTTTTGAGAATATATATTTTATCATCTTCAACATGTAACTTCCTTTTACTAGATTCAAAAGAAAATATTTCTAGTTTTTTTTTTTTTTACTTCTCATAAAGTTCATATTTTACCCAATATCTCTTTTTTAATAAATAATTTTTATAATCATCAAACGATAGTTCATTCCTAACTACACTAGCCCTAATATCTTTTGCTCTTTTTTTGACATCACCTTCAATATTAATACACTACATTTTAGATTTCAGTGTAATAAATTATTTCATTTTACCAATAACTTAATTTTTATTTGTGAAGTGTTATATCTATTATATTTTCCATAATCTAAAGTATAAAATGATGTATAATTTCTTTCATTTCTTCACAAAAATCATTGGTTTTTATATAACAAATTAAAGAATCAATATCTGCATAACACAATTCGGTACCTCCCCTTACAGTTTGGTTTCATGACATTGTAACGACAATTTTGCGTTAAAGTTTTGATAAATATCATATACTTATCTAACATAATTTGGTTTACTGAATCAATATTTAGATTTTCTCATATAAATTGCAGCTAAAGATCTACTACACATAGTTATATCTTTAGAATTCGGTTTGGCAACCAATACTTCTATATGTTAAGAATTGGTTCATAATCTAATATCAACTCTGTTCTCCTATTTCCCATTGTTTTTCCAAAAACTTAATTTTTCATTAATTTATATAAATATTTTTAAAACTAATTTTGGCATTTGTTCTCTTTTCTGTGTTTTAATCAACATATGGTTTCATCCAATTTGATTGTTTAAAAGTTAATACTCTAGGTTTTTTTTTTTTTTTTTAGTTTCATTCCTTAAGAGAAATATTGTTCAAAATTTTATTTTCTGGAGCTAGTGTCAAATCTTTATGTAAATTGTGCAATTCTTTAGGATATTCTAAATATATATCCAAAATCTAACCATTATTAGAATTGTTCTCCCCAACTACTATATATTTATCCCAACAATTGGATCATCGAGTTTACAATAATTTACCCATACAAAACTTCCACATGGCAAATTTTGTGTCATTGCCCAACATTATTATTTGTTTGCACCTAAATCTTCTAAACATGTATTTTCAATTTGAGGATCGTAGTTTGTCATTCATCTCTGGTTTAATAGTGTGTATCTTTTAAAATATTGTGACATTTAACCTCTAATTCCGATTTAAATAATTAATATAATATCATAATCAATTAACTATTAAAATTTAATTTTTGTGCATTTTCACAATGCATCCCAAGCTAATCCTGGAGCTGTATAATACCAAGACGGATCTAATTTATATTACTTTTTATTCAAACATCTCTTAAATTTTAAAATATATCAGACAATATTAATACATCATATTCATTATATAATTCTGTATATTCGCCAATATTTCTAATTTTAATATGTATACCAAACTTTTTGCCAAATATATAATATTTATCAAAAATATAAGTTTTATTAAGATTGCTGTAAATTTTTTCCTTCGATGGTAATTCTGTTTCAATAAATGTTTCTTCATAAACCGCATAATGATAAGAATAAACACAATTATTTATAACTAATTCAAGCTGCTCATTTGAAAAATATTTAGATGTTTCTCGAAGTCGTTCTTTAGCAAGATTTTTAGAAAGTGAAAATAAACTAGTAGCCATAAACTTAAATTAATCAGTGAATCTTAAATTTACTTCATCATTTACATGTTTTGTGAAAGAAATCTGTTTTTCTTCATTGTTTGGTAATAATTAATTATATTTTTATGTTCATGAAATCCAAAATATTTTATAAATTAATGTGTATCATACAGTGATAAATTAATAGTATAAACATTGACGCGACCAGTGTGCGGGGATTTTGGCGAAGCTGCAATCAGGGAGAAAATGATAGATGAATGTACCCTTGGGCGTCAGTTCCACGTGTAGGCCAGCTGGGCATAACACGAGCATGAGATACTAGCCTCACAGAGTGTGGTCGACGGCCCAGCAGCTATCCTGCTGGCCGCTGATGTCTTGCTGGTTGTCTATCACTCAACACACACTTTATGCTGCACCATGGTTTAGGCCAGGGTGACGCCTCGTTATTTCTTCGGGGGTCGACACACGTAAATAAAACACTCGTATAGCAGAAATAATTTATATTCTTCACGTCTGCCCAACATGCCCTGCTAGTTTAGAAGCTACACGGACACTGCTGTGATGGCGGCGTACCATGCAGTACTTGCGACTTGTGCGCACCAAAACAAAAATAATGATTGAGGATGATTACACATGAACCCTGATGAAAATTAACGATGAATATTACTGAAACTTTAAGATATACTGATTTGCTCTACTTGTGATAAGTCCTACTAGGCATATTAATCTGAACTGAACTACTAACTCATATGAAGTCCCTAACTAACTTAATCCTAGAAATTATCATGATGCATTAAATTTTTATATTTTAATTTTTTCCAGTATTAATTTTATTTAATGTTTACTGGTTGCATGCTAGTGACGATGGTTCGTAGCTGTACGAGTCCAACTATCATCTGGGGGTGTAGGGTTCACATGCGGGCAGTTAACACGGCAGATGGTCGCGAAAAAGCCCATGAACACGGTTCACATCACACGCCACCCTCCACTGGAGACAGTTTGGAGTGCTGCATTCTCCATTATCCCTCTGTATCAATAACAGCAGGGACGTACATGTGCTGTTTGGAGATGCTCTATGATGCTGTATGTGCCACGTGGCCACAACGAAGGCTGCAAGGGGAGGAGCTGGTCCTCCGCGGGCCGTGAAAGGTACACACGGTGCGCGGCAGGGATACTTGGAGGCATCACTCTCAGCATTGAAACACTCGCTGCTGTCAGCTGAGAAGTGAGGGCGACGTTTTCGCCACAGACGGGAGAAGAGAGGTGTGTCTTTCTGCTGCGGGCATGTGTGGTCGTCGCAGGTCTCATTGGCGTCTGTTTTCACCCTCCCGAAGGTGTCGAAGCATCATGATGTGAAGGAACATGACGGCTGTGTGAAGCTGGACAGACGAGCTCCGGGCGGCGTCTCTCAAGAAAAGCATCGTGACGCCTGGTGACGTGGTGATTGGCACACTGTCATCAGGTGATGCTGTGGTACTAGTCGAGCTCAGCTGACAAGCTGCGTCTGGCGTAGTTGTCGTGACTGAGAGGTGTATTGCGAAGACATTGGGACATCTAGCATCGCGACGATTTGCAAGTTTTCGGTTAGTGACTTTTGATCTGGGTGGTGTCTACTTGCATCGTAGCTGTGTCAGTACTAATGGCGATGCCAACTAATCTATGTAAGCCGCATTTTCAGGCGCGTCTCTTGTGTGCATCGAGACACTGGGTGTCACGGACCATGAATGATGGCGAAAAGCGGTGCCATCTGGTGCTGTAGAGGCATATACACGGTGGTCGCCAAGCGCCAGTTCTGCCGCCGGTGCGGCTTTATTTGTACTCTTGGTATCGATGTTTTGCATCGCGGCACTGTCAACTTCGACTGCAAGACATAAGCAGTCCCGATGCACAGGAATTCGCTGCAGGCGGCTGATTTCTACGAGATAGCTGGTTGCACCTCTAGAGCTAACTATACTGTGCGGCCCACTCCAGCGAGGTGCGAATCCCGCACAAAATTTCTTCCGGGCGGATGAAAGTGGATATTCTCTCACGAACACGAGCTGACTAGCATGCAGATGCATAGGCAGACGTGTGGTGGCAGATAGCCATTGTCTTGCATAGTGTTCTTGCCTGAACCGCATGTCAATGATCTGTTCTCGGTGTTTACGGCATGCCTGACCATTCTCGGCTACCCCAGTGCCCTCTCTGGGCGGACAAGCGAACTGACCTGACAGGGGAAGGTCGCGAACTTGTATGATTTCAGCTGGCATGTAGCTTGTGGCTTCATACATGTAGCCGCAGAGAGAAAGAACAGAAGTGCCGGTATGTGCTCGTCCCAGGTAGAATGATTCTGACCCACGCAAAGATGCAGTTGAGTTCCTATCTCCTGATTGTGATGGACCGTGGGATTCGCCCATGGGTGGAAATATGTTGATGTGTGATTTACCACTCCTCACTTTGTACACAAGTCTCTCCATGTGTGTCTTTTGAACTCTGTCCCATTATCGGACAGGAGCACATGGTGTAACCCTAGCGGGGATAAAATTCTGTGCTTAGCACCCAACCAATGCAATTAGCATGCACACTTGATATCGGGTATGCTTCTGTCCAGCACGAAAATGTATCTTTCACGACAAGCACAAACTTCTTTCCCATGGCAGTTCTAGGATATGGCCCCATAAAGTCCAGGCATACAGTGTCAACGGGCTCAGAATGTAAGCATGGCAGTTGCTGCACTACACCATCCAAGTGGCAGTTCTTGAAGCAATTATATGTGTGACACACTGTGCCATTTGGCACTACTTGTATTTCATTATGTAACTATTTTTAATAGTTATGATTTATTTTATGCTCTGGTTTCAGAGTATATGGCAAAGTGTCCATTATAGGTTATCTTTACTACTTCTAGTTGCTTTTTTTGTAATACATTAATTCACATGTGTTAATTAATGGCCAAAATAAATCTTTGTATTATAAAGCAACAATGTTTTGTACACTCTGATGTTACTGTCAGTCAATACTTATGCTAATCTTTCTTTATTCCTGTAAAGGCTAACTTGAAAATTTTTAATTTTTATGAATTAATTTTATTCAAAGATGGCCTCATATTTCATTGTATAAATTTTACTCTACAGAGTATTATTGTTACACTCGGCGATTCGACCTATCGAATCGTTAAGTGAAGCGAACACGTATTTTTATTTGTGGACTAGTATGTCTTTGAAGATATCTGTGGTCTTCTTTCTTCTTCTCCGAAACAGCAATCATGGTTGACCGTCGAAAGTTCTTGGTACAGAGTTAGTTTGATTTTCTTATGTCTGTTTAAGACATCCGCCGTCGGGTGAGTGTTTAATTTATGCCCCATGTGTGTTCCTGTGTGGGCAATTGATTATTTCCAGGTTTCCCTTTTAATTTGTATTTGTTTTGCTTGTTTAAAGCGGTGCCTGTGAGGGCGTCACCACGCTGTTTTTATGGCTTTCTGATTCCTGATTAATTCGGGAGTTTCCGCGGGGAACTCTTCTCCAATCCAATGGCCTTGTAGTGGGATTTCTCCCACTTGCCCTCTACTGTCTGCGATGGCTGCGATAGCTTAATGTCGGTATTTCCAGTTTTTCTTTTTTTTTAATGAAGACCACCGACCTTCAAGTAGCATAAACTTTCAAACCAAAAGGTTTTATATTTCACTGGACAATGTAAATTTAAATATTTATAAATTTTAACAAGAGAAATTCAGAGGTTTCAGAACAATAACCTACAAAAACAAAATGTGTCTACTTAAGGAGTTGATTACTTAGACTTCTTAATTTTCTTTAATCGGGGATCCCCTAAAACAAAAAAATACATAAATAAATAATAATTTTCTTTATTAAATAAGTTCTTGCCAAAAAATGTGAATTATTTTGAACAGATATTTATATGGTAATACTCAGCATATTTTGTTATTTATTGATGTTTTGTTGTTTCTAGCTCGAAGGGCTTTCAACCATTAGATAAATGGTTGATCCGATCTATGTTTTCTTATTTTTTTATCCTTTCATTCTTCTAAAACTAAAGTTTATATATATATAGTGTACTAATGCTGTACTGATAACTGATTTCTTAAGGTACTCGGCCTCACGTCTTTAACATTTTTTTACCATCTCAGTCCAAACAAAAACACATCCACTGGATCTATCCTTTAGGTTTATCTCTCTCTAGAGTGCAGATGGTTGTTGGGGGCATGCCTGTGGTATATCCGCAATTGGTAGCACATCTGGGGATTGAGGGAACCGGAGGGTATAGATCAAAATGGTAGCAGATAATTGGTTTTTGTTTTGGACTATATAGATGCACTTGTTACGTTTTTGTCTCCTTCCTCAAAGATGCATGATCGTGGGGTTTACTGTGAATGGTACCTGCTAAGTTAATTTTTTCACTATTGTTGTAGTTGAATTTGATGTAATCAAGGCTCTTTCTTTTGTCCCTGAGCACCATCTCAAGGATGAGTGTCAATATGAGTGCACAATTAGAGGTGTGCAACCTGCAGAAAGTTCTGCCGCTGCATATCGCACTTGTTTGCGTACAGTGTTAAACTCAAAAATGGTTATTAATCTAGACATTCTTAAATATATAAATCTGGAGAATGAATATCGTTTCTGTACCTCTAAAATGATTTCTCTCCAAGAGATTTTTGATAATTTAAATGATGAGGCAACATCGTCCTCACATGCCAGACTCAAAAGTCGCTTGAATCATCTTAATCAACGTGTGCGTAACTTAACTGTTGTTCATGAAGGTCTTACTGAATCTCAGGCCCAATCTTTAGATGTTATTGTTAAGCAAACACAGTCCTTACTGGACACAATTTTAAATTCGGAACAAGTGAGTTTCCAATTTTCAGAGGGAACCACAGATGGTATTCCTCCTATCACCCTGACACAAGCCTTCTCTGATTTGCATGTGTGTGAACCATCCAATTTCACTATAACCTACCCTAACCCTTCCACCCATGTCCATGCTCCTTCCACCACGTCAATCACATCATCCAATATCACTGACACCTCTGGTTTGTTGTACACTCTATCTCATAGCCACCCCCTAACAGCTACGCAGTATCAGTCACACACACTCCATGCAACTATACCTACATTTGCACCTGTATTTGGAAAAATTACCCATCCTCTTGAGAAAATGTTAAGAGATTTTCCAGTAACTGATGGCCTCACAGTAAATAAGTTTCTGGACTTTTTAAAAGTTGTTGTAAAATTAAATCACAGCAACACTATCCCTGAATCTCAACTATTGGAAGTTATATATCCACTTACCTTAGGGCCACTTAGTGAGCGCACAAGTTTGGCAATTGCTCGACATAGTTAGTTTGATGAATACCATGCAGATATTCTAAATTTTTTATCCCATCCAGGTTATGAGCCCAATTGCAACTAAGACTTTTTAATAGGTTACAGGAACCTAGTGAAGCACTGTCAGTGTATGTAAATAGCATTAAAGAAGCTGGAACCATTTTGTGCTTAGGTTTACCTGAAGTTGAAATTGTTAACACTATTCTTGAACAAACCTAACTCTTTTGCTGAATTAGATCAGGCATGCATTCATTCTCAGAATATCAGATATGCCGACAGAAAACGACAAAATGTATTTGCAAAGTTTGATTCAACCAAATTTAAACATAACAAGAAAATTCCAGTTAAATTTCAACATAACCTCAATCTGTTAGCCAGTACCAGTGTTTCTGAACAGAGAGACCAGGTCCCGAGTAAAGTTTCTCCTGAGCAACAATTTAAAGGTCTCCGAGCTGCAGATATTGCAAGAAAGTTGGACAAACCATTGATGTCTGTTTCAAGTTAAAAAAAACAAGTCCCGCGGGGGCGAAAAGTGAGCGTTTCTCCCTGAGTTACCTGTAATTATGTCAACGCACAATAAAATGCACACCTATATCACCAGTTTAGTAATGCTAAACATTTTGAAACCTCGTTCGGTCCATATGACCACGTACATACTAAGACCATTCCCAGGCTTACAGTTAATTTTCCAAACATTGTTGGTACCATTAAAGTCGTTTCACAAGTTGAAGTGAAACTGGGAACATTATCAGTAAATGCTTTAGTAGATTCAGGATCTGCGCGAACCATTATTCCTGCTAAATTATTTGAGAAATTAAGGGCATTAAAATTAATTAAATTAGTAGAACCTTGTGATGTTCAGTGCTACACAGCATCTAAAGAACCCTTGCCTATCGTGTGTTGCTACCATAAAATTGAAAATTGACAATTTCACTTGGTCACATAAGTGCCTCGTTTCTAAACAGCTCGGTTTGGACTTTATTTTGGGTGCTGACTTTATGTCCAATACAGGACTTATTTTAGATATGCAGGCAGAGTACATATTTTTTAAAATTTTCTCCAGATGTGAAAATTGTTTTTGCCAACTCGAATGTAATTCAAAATGTGCCTAAGGTTAAACCCGAAGCAAACCAGATCTCTGAGTTTGGAGAACATTTATCATTTGAGCAGCATGCAAAAATTGAGAAACTTTGTAAAGCTTTTCCTAATGTTTTGACATCTGAATTAGGTCTTACAAAATTACTTGAATACCAAATCAAATTAACAGATAATAAAGTGGTCAAAAGTCATCCTTATAAATTAGCACCCCCTCAAATGGAAATTTTACGCACACAGGTGCAGGATCTTTTAGTCAAAGGTGTCATTGAACAATCTACTTCTCAGTATGCTAGTCCTGCATTCTTGGTGCCTAAACCAAACAATAAACACCGCATGGTTTTCGATTTTCGCAAAGTTAACCGAAAATTGAAATTTAATCTGTACCTATTCCAGACCTCCATTCTGCATTTAATTGGTTTGGAAAGGCTAAATTTTTTACAACCATTGATTTAAATGCCGTGTATCACCAAATCCCTTTAACTTCGGATTCAAAACCCATTACTAGTTTCTGTGTTCCGTGGAACCTTTATCAATTCACACGAGTTCCATTTGGCTTAGCCACTGGGGTACAGGTACTTACTAGACTTTTAGACATGATCTTCCATAATGTTAAATTTAAATTTGTTTACAATTACTTAGATAACCTTGTAATTTATTCAGATAATTTTGATCAGCATTTGGAACATTTATATGAAACATTTTCTCGTTTGGAAAAGGCAGGTCTTACTGTGAATCCCGCCAAGGTGAAATTTGCAGTTTCCGAAATATCATTTTTAGGTCATAAGATTTCTTCATCTGGAATTTCTATTGATTCGGAGAGAACTAATGCCATTAGAAATTTCCCACCCCCCAAAGATGCGAAAGGTATAGCTAGATTTATTGGAATGATTCAATTTTTTGGTAAATTTATTCCTAGTTTGGCCGAAAAGGCAGCACCTTTAAATAAATTAAGATAGAAAAACACCAAATTCGAGTGGGGTGAGGAACAGCAGAAGGCATTTGAAACTTTAAAGTATGATATAATGAATCCACCAGTTCTCCGTATCCCAGATTTTACAAAGCCTTTCATTTTACAAATGGATGCTTCAAGCCATGTGCTTGGCGCTGTTTTGGCTCAGGAAGTGGATGGCTGTCATTTACCTGTGGCATTTGCATCACGTACACTCACGTAACAAGAAAAGAAATCTTCAACCATTTACGAATTAGAATGTTTAGCTGTTGTGTTCGGCATTGATAAATTCCGTCAGTATTTAGAGCATGCAGAATTTCTCCTTGAAGCCGATAATCAGGCTCTATCTTGGTTACTTGCACATCCACGTCAATTAGGGAATATTGGACGTTGGGTGTTGAAAATTACTTCTTTAAAGTTCAACATATTAAAGGCACTCAAAATGTAGTAGCTGACGCCTTATCTAGAATGTTTGAAGGCACCAAACCAGAATCTGAAGTTATTACAGATTGTAATATTTTAATAAATTTTCCTTTGGCATTTTCTGACATAAAAGAACATCAAGAAAAGGACAAGGATTTAAAAAATATTATTTCAGATTTAAAATCAGGTGTTCAACATAAACCATATTTCTATCGAAAGATGTCTTGTGTTGTAGGTCTCGTGACCATAGGAAAAAGGCTGTTTTACCAAATCATTTGAAACCTATGATATTTGAATATTGCCATAATTCACCTCTTGGTGGACATTTAGGTATTAACGAAACCATTCAGGCTATCCATCAACAGTTAATTTATCAAGGCATGGATGCTGATATCGCAGAAAGAGTAAAATGTTGTAAATTACGCGCTTTGAGCAAACCTGCACAAAACACTCGGTTAGGTTTGTTGTCATCTGAAGTAACTGAAAAACCTATGAAAAAAATATTTATTGATTTTGTTGGTCCCTTTCCTAGAAGTAAAATGGGAAATAATATGTTGCTAGTGTGTTTTGATGCTTTTTATAAATTTGTATGGTTAGTACCACTTCGAAAGGCTGATGCCTTATCTACTGTCAGAGCTCTTAAATCCCATGTATTTCAAAATTTTAGCATTCCACTTTCTATTGTGTCCGATAATGGTCCACAGTTTATTTCAAGAATTTTTAAAAATATGTGTTTTTCCCACGGCATTCGCCACATTACTTTGTCACCTTACAACCCACCTCCTTCGCATGCGGAGCATTTCAATCGAAACCTTTGTTCAGCCCTAATTGCTTTTCATGCGACAGACCAAACAAACTGGGACAAACACCTTTCATGGTTACAAATGGCGTTCAATCTTGCCAAACATGAATCTCATAAAAACACTCCTTTTAATCTGTTGTTCACGCTTTCACCAAATAATCCTTTATCCAATTTGTGGCAACTTAATTACTTGTTACTCAAGGATCCGACAAACATAAGCAAAGTTTGGGCAGCAGCCCTCAAGAATCTTAAGAGTGCTCATTTCAAAAGTAGGGCACGTTATAACAAAAATTGTGTTGATAATCCTTTCAAGGTAGGAAACCTTGGTTTGTGCAAAGCACACCCAGTCAGTCGCGCAGTTGACAAGAAAATGGCAAAAATTTCTTACCGTTGGTCAGGACCTTATCAAATCCAACGTTTCCTTACGCCAGTCTCTGCTGCTTTGGCTGACCCCAATTCTGGAGCCTATGTTACTAGAGCTCACATTTCTCATTTGAAGAGATTTTATTCTAGAACTTCAACTGCCAACGTTTGACCTTTTTACACTGCATAGGAGCTGCAGACCCTATCGGTGTATCCTAAATGTGAATTATTTTTAATTCTGTTTGGCCAGCCGATCAAACAAACAAAAATTATAACTCATATCTTATTAATTGACTTTATACATGTGATCCTGATTTTGTCGATCATGGTCTGAACAACCATTGGTCCAAGTCACTTTTTTGATCAGTTTTGAGATCTCGTGTGTCAAAATTCCGCGGTGGTAATTCTATGTTTTTGCTTATTATGAAAATTGAATTTTCTTTGTTGAATTTGTGTCATGTATTTAATGTGTTGTATAGTGTAAAATATTTGTACATGTGGTAAATTCTAGCTAATCTAGTTGGAAGATTATATTTGGGAAATTTAATCTTCATTTTTGTTTCCTTATTGTCTAAGGGAATTTTTGGGTTTTTGCTGTGTTGGGATACTATACTTCTCCAGAGAAAGTGAAGTTATGTTATTCTTAATTGGGGATGTAAGTCTTGTACTTTTTGGGGATTAGTTCAGCTCATTTCGGGATTCTCTCATGTTGATTTCCGGTGTCTTATGGGTTTCTTATCTTATCTTCTGCTGGGAGCCTACCCCAAGTTTATTTTCATCTTATAACCTTCACCTTATTGGATATCGGTTTTAATGAACTCTATATATGTCTTTTGCTTTCAGTTCCTGTGAGAAATTTGGCAACAATATGGCAGTTTTTTCGTTCATCCTTCTGGCAGTAGCCAGTTACTCCTTGGTGCTGCAGTCACAGTAAATACACTTAATTCAGGTGTTATCTTTGAGAGTGATGAAGACATTATCTTCTCGGACAGTTATTTCTCAGTCGTACTCAATTTTGATCTGTTAGAGTTACATGAGCAATGTACTCGATTGGACTCCATTATTAACTCAGTTTTAGAAGTTCACGAGCATCATCTGGTTTCGGACAGTGAAAACACTTTTGAAAAATATTTGATTTTGCAAGTATCCAATTGGAAGAAAATCTTGTTGCTTTCAAGACAGAAGCTATGTCACTTACTTCTCTTCTTCCCCAGGCAGTGAGACAAAAGAGAAATATTAGATTTTGGAGGGAAAATCCTGAAAACTGTTTTTGGAACTTTGGACAATGATTTAGAATTTTTGCAACAAAAATTAAATTCTTTGGCTGATGTTCAAGATGGTATTTCCGTGAACTTAGCAAACCATATTGTTTTGATAATTAACTTGGAAGACTGTGTTATTAATTCTACTTAAGGAATTCAAACTCTTGCTACTAACTATTTAGAACAATATAATGCATTATTCAAACACTTTAATAAATCTACACATGCAATTAGGGACATGATTGTAGTTACAAGTTTTCGTTTGGATGTTAGCACTATGTTACTTAGAGTGAGCGAAGCATTGACTAGTGCTAGACTAGAACTCTTTGATCTGAAGCATGCTATAAAGACCAGTGTCCATGGTAAACTAAGTTCTACTCTTCTAAATTCTAGTAAATTCTTAAACATTTTGAATCAAATTCAGCACATGATTTCATTACCCTTAAATATGATTGCCCCAATTATTTTAGAAAATGTGTACTCTTATTATGGTTTTAGTACTGTTCAAGCAGTGATATATAATTCATCTCTCAATATTGTGGTCAATATCCCTTTGGAAATCAAAATTCCTTCTTCCAAATGTACCACATCTTCACATTTCCTGTGTTATTTCCAAAAGTAATTAAAGACATTATATCGCATTCATCTGAATTTCTAATTGTTAGTCAGGACAGAAAATATTTTGCTCCTGTGAATTCTAAATTTTTAACTTACTGTAAAACTTATGGACTCACCATTTGCCCTTCTGGCTTCCCATTTTATGATGCTCATGTTAATAATTGTGAATTTAATCTGATTTCTGGTAAATCATACCTCGATTTTTGAGAAAAATCTATTATCAATTTAGAATCACCATTCCTATTGAAAACTAAATCACTTTGGATCATTGCCACCCGAAGCCCTATTGATGTCACATTTTTATGCAGAACAACTTTGGAATCTGACTCACCTTTTACTCTTTCCATATCTGGAAGTGGTTTTATTAGCAATGCTACACATTGTGACCTTGTCAGTCCTTTCTTCAAAACTTTTGGACAAATCCATTCTTCCATTCACCTTGATCAACCTTTACCCTTCTTACATCTACCCAAATTTTCTACTAATTTTACATCTTTGGATTTTTCGACTTTGCAAAATCTCACCTTGAATGATTCTCTCACTACACAACTAAATTGTATGTTATCTTCCCAGCCGAAAGGCATCAATTTTCGTGACCTCTTGCCTTTTTTACATCCTCATCCCTCAAACGATCTAGGATTTGTTTCTATTGCTATATCTTGTATTGCTATTATCGGGATATTTGTTATTGTTTTTTGTGTGTTTAAATTTAGGACTTGCACACGGGTGCAAGCTCCACAAGTGCCAGCTCAGTGTTTTGAGCATTCTGTAGTCATTCCCTTGCCAGTTGTTTCTAGTGGGAGTAATTAATGTTTTAGTTGTTTCTATTATGGTTATAGGTTTAGGTTTCGTTGATCTTTGGTGTTACCATGTGGGGCTTACCCCGGGTTCTTTTTTTCAGGGGGGAAGTGTGTGCCGTTTGGCACTACTTGTATTTCATTATGTAACTATTTTTAATAGTTATGATTTATTTTATGCTCTGGTTTCAGAGTATATGGCAAAGTGCCCATTATCAGTTATCTTTACTACTTCCAGTTGCTTTTTTTGTAATACATTAATTCACGTGTGTTAATGGCCAAAATAAATCTTTGTATTATAAAGCAACAATGTTTTGTACACTCTGATATTACTGTCAGTCAATACTTATTCTTATCTTTCTTTATTCATGTAAAGCCTGACTTAAAAAACTTTAATTTTTATGAATTAATTTTGTTCAAAGATGGCCTCTTATTTCATTGTATAAGTTTTACTCTATAGAATATTATTGTTACACTCGGCAACTCGACCTATCGAATCGTTAAGTGAAGCGAACACGTATTATTATTTGTGGACTAGTATGTCTTGAGAAGATATCTGTGGTCTACCTCCTTCTTCTCTGAAACAGCAATCATGGTTGACCGTCGAAAATTCTTGGTGCAGAGTTAGTTGGATTTTCTTATGTCTGTTTAAGACATCCGCCGTCGGGTGAGTGTTTAATGTATGCCCCATGTGTGTTTCTGTGTGGGCAATTTATTATTTCCAGGTTTCCCTTTTAATTTGTATTTGTTTTGCTTGTTTAAAGCGGTGCCCATGAGGGCGTCACCACGCTGTTTTTATGGCTTTCTGATTCCTGATTAATTCGGGAGTTTCCGCGGGGAACTCTTCTCCAATCCAATGGCCTTGTAGTAGGATTTCTCCCGCTTGCCCTCTACTGTCTGCGATGGCTGCGGCAGCTTAATGTCGGTATTTCCAGTTTTTCTTTTTTTTAAATGAAGACCACCGACCTTCAAGTAGCATAAACTTTCAAACCAAAAGGTTTTATATTTCACTGGACAATGTAAATTTAAATATTTATAAATTTTAACAAGAGAAATTCAGACGTTTCAGAACAATAACCTACAAAAACAAAATGTGTCTACTTAAGAGGAGTCCTCGACTGGCGCATGGACGGCGTTGCAGCGTATCACGCGCATACATTTTTACGCGAAACCGCTAAAGTTATTCATATTATGTTTACCTACGAAAAGAACACACACTTGAAACTATGCTTCTATTTTTTCAAAAATGCAGCGCGCTTGTTAGAAACATGATATTCGGGCCTCTCAAAATGGCTAAAAACGAGCTTTTTAGACTGTTGTAACTCCGAAAATATTACCTGAATTCGTAAAGTACAAAACGAGAATCATGCGTTGGTCTTTACTTCAAACTATTCAAAAATAAAATATTGGGGCCACCGCTTAAAGTCCCATAGTAAAAAGACTACAACGGAAACTTTGCACGCCAGTTTGGCGCGCTGCGAATAGAGGCGATATGCTTCTCGTCAAGCGTGGGACACTGGCTCTTATCGCTAGACTGTTACCACGCGTCAGAGGTGGAAATTTGACACTGCGAAGGACTCCTCTTAAGGAGTTGATTACTTAGTCTACTTAATTTTCTTTAATCGGGGATTCCCTAAAACAAAAAAAAACATAAATTAATAATAATTTTCTTTATTAAATAAGTTCTTACCAAAAAATGTGAATTATTTTGAACAGATATTTATATTGTAATACTCAGCATATTTTGTTATTTATTAATGTTTTGTTGCTTCTAGCTCGAATAGCTTTCAACCATTAGATAAATTGTTGATCCGATCTATGTTTTCTTATTTTTTTATTCTTTCATTCTTCTAAAACTAAAGTTTATATATATATATATATATATATATATATATATATATATATATATATATATATATATATATATATATAGTGAACTAATGCTGTACTGATAACTGATTTCTTAAGGTACTCGGCCTCACATCTTTAACTTTTTTTTACCATCTCAGTCCAAACAAAAACAGATCCACTGGATCTATACTTTAGGTTTATCTCTCTCTAGAGTGCAGATGGTTGTTGGGGGCATGCCTGTGGTATATCCTCAATTGGTAGCATATCTGGGGATTGAGGGAACCGGAGGATACGGATCAACACATGTACGAACTTACACATGTCACGGGCTATACCTAGCCAATGAAAATTGTGGTGCAGATTGTGACAAGTCCGGTCTGCACCCAGATGTCCCGCAAACTCACTACCATGCACGTAAGTCATGGCGAAGTTTCCCACTGCGCGAGGTATGAACAGGGTACAAGGTGCATCTGGTGTTTACGCTTTGATTCAAACTTAATGTCAAGTACGCACCAGGCTTCTACTTCATCAGCCGTGCACTCAGTGATGTGACATTGCGTCTTTTGACACAACTGTTGTGTGTGCAACGTCCTGCTATATACTTTGTACAGTGTTAAATCAGATGTTTCCGGAGCAATAACATTGCAGCTGGCAGTGACATGGTGGAGTCAGCGGGTGATGAGGGAAGGAGATCGTCCCACTCACTCTCGTCTCGTGCCACAGTGTTGCCAGATGCGGGGGAAAGTTCGTCAGCCAGCTGTTTCTATGTACCTGGGATGTGCTTTACCTCAAAATCGTAGGATTGCAGCAATAGCGACCAGCAGGTTAACTTGCTACACAACTTCTCGCATTGAATGGAGCTAGACGAGATGTCGGTTATCAGTATGCAGTGCAATGCATTGATACTCCAAGAATGGGCGGTACCGTTTCATGTCCCAAACTACTGCCAAATACTCTCATACGTTCACATCATAACGATGCTCGACTGGTCCAAATTTGTCGCTGCTAATATCGATCACCTGATGTTCTCCCTTATCATCTAACAGTAACAGCACTTCTCCGAGCTGTTGCTCGATTGTATCAGTTTGTAGTTATAGATGATTGCTTGTGTCATGATGTGCAAGTGACAGGCATTCGCAGAACTGGCATTTTATCTCTGTAAAACACTATTCATGTTAGTCTGTGCATACAAACTAGCAGTTAGGAAAAAAGCAATTCTCTGAGGGGTGGGGTAAGAATGGCGAATTAACTTTTGTACTCCTGTAACCAGAGTACCAGTCTAAAAGAACTTGTGTAGTTGCTTATGTGTATGCAGAGCTACACACTCCCGGGAACTTTATTTCGACCTTACCCAGGTGACACTTGTGGTTAGTGCACTGCACTTTGTTGATTGCCAGACGTTCTAGAACTAGCGACACGTGACGAACATGATCCTTCTACGACTCCGACCATATAATCACGTCGTCTAAGTAGGCTATGGTTAACAGGCCAATATATCCATCTAACACTCGCACCATCATTGACTAAAAATAGGAGGGGCCACATTTCATGCGGAATGGCATCGAACAAAACTGGAAGTGTCGCCCTGTCGGGTGCTGTGAAGGCAATCTTGTGACGGTCTTCAGGTGAATTTTGGGACTTGGCAATAGCCCGAGCTGAGGTTTAGCGATTTCAGTACCTTGGTTTGGCCTATTGCAGACAAGCCCTCGCGAACATTAATGTATATTGGTGGCACACTCTGTGTTATCAGGGTTTTCGGCCTGAAATCCACACAGAATATCCAAGACCAGTCTTCCTTCAGTGCTAGAGTAATGGCCGAGTTGTAATGACTGTATGTAGGTTCCACGATACATTCGTCAAACATCTCACGAATCTGTTCTTTTATGAATTTACATTTATGCAGTTGGTAACTACAGGGTAGTGCATGCACTGGTTTATCATTCCCAAGGGGAATGGTATGTACTGCTACGTTAGGACAGGATAAGGTATCAGCTGTCGTGAAGACATAACACCGTTCATTCAGTACGAGCTGTACTGCATCGTGGTACTCGGGTGGCACAACATGATCTAGATCCTCTAACCTGATATCTGGGCCTTGCTTCTCGGTGCAAGGATCTAGATTTTACACAGTACTCCTCTCCTGTTTGCAGAAGGGAATGCAGCGATCGGCTGGTTCTCCAACAGTGTTCTGTTTTGTCAGCCATGTTAAGCCAAGGATAGCATCCTCGCGAAGATGGGCAGAAACTAAAGATGTGGTGGATGTTTAATGTCGCGTATTCTAGCATTGATCACTGCCTCGCCCATGGTCTCGCCTGGATATGGAGTAGTAGCATGCTGTAAGTACAAGTCGTAGGGGCAAATTTACATACACCCACAAAACACAAGCGAACAAAATTGTGGGAGGCTGCTGTATCGACAAGTGCTCAGCAAGGTTTACCATTCAAACTTATGGGAATCCTGATTATATAGTTAGAACTAAGGCTGAGCTGGTTGAGTATGATTTGTTGTACCGACAGGTTGGGTAGGTTGGGACTCACCTGGGTGCTGATTATGTCTGATCGACCTACCCCTGCACACTGTTTCCCGGCGGGGGTCGATTCTGGTAGAGATGGCATGGTGCAATACACCCTCAACATAGTTAAGTCATTCCCGTCGCCAGTGATAGTTGTCGCCCTCGCAGTGGTCACATGGCTCCATTGGCAGCTGACGTAACTGGTGGTCAAGTGTGCCGGTGTTAGCAGCTCCAAGGGGCGGGGCACCACCAGCTGACCCACTGTAGCTGTTGATATTCCGTGATGACTGGGTTGGCGGAGCACGAGCACTGTCACTGTCACTATCACTGTCCCATTTCTGTCCCGATGCTTTTTCTCACTGTCACAATGATACTGGTCTATTATCATAAGAGATTGTATGAAATCATCTACACTAGTATGATTGAGGAGTGCTAAATAAGTTCAGAACTCTGGCCTAACTGTGGATGCTACAATATCCAACAACTCGTGTTCTGACTTGTCAGTGTTAAATTTTTGAATTGTGTTGATTTTTTGCGTGGCGAATGCAGTGGTAGGCTTGCCAGGCTGCTGTCAAGTCCAGAGAAACACGACAACAATTAGAAAAGTCATGGCATAGTATGATTTGCTGCAAGTTCCATACACATTGCCGGCGCTGTCATCTGATAGGGCGTGGATGTCATAGGGGGATATGGCCCTACCTTACTGACCAGTTGAAACAGCTGAGTGTCGTGCTCTAGTGTATGTGAGGCACGGTTACCTGTGCTGACTGTGAGTGTTGGCAGAGACAGTAATTGGAGTCGCAAAAATTCGACACACTGGGCGCACTTTCGTTGACCCTTATACAAACACCAGCCTTCCATGATTGCGCACTGTCGCAGCATACATAGGCTACACCTATACACCCACTGCAGGTTACTTCGACATTTTTTTGTTATGGTGTTCGCGTGATGCTAGGTGAGCCTGCTGGAATAGGCGGTCGTCTGTAGCAGAGGATGGGACGATGGCAGGAAACATGAACCCGACAGGTTGTTGATCTACTAGCACACATTGAGCACACTCGAAACCCCATTAGTTTGTCACAGTACGCTGTTCTAGTAAACTCAGGCACTGAGAGTGATACACACGAAAGCATCGAACACAAGCAAATTTAACAGGTCCAGAGTCTTGGCACTCGTTATTCTTGGCACAACGACGCATCATTCTAACAGTTTTGCCGGCCAAAGGAAATGTTCTGCAAGGTGTCCCAGCGCACGGACGTGCACTATCACAGTCAGAGGGATCGATTGCACCAAATACCTTTACAATTCTTATTCACTCATGACATACCACTGCTGACTTGCTTTCGGATGTCTCTGATAATGGGTTAGTTAATGACATGCTGTTTACACGGCCAACTGTCTCACGGATTCTCGACACGAATTTTCGCACTGACACAATTCAGTGGGCACCACGAATGGGTCTGTCGGCTGTCCTGGGCGCACACACATTCGGCAATGTTGCGTTCGAAGTCCACTGGACGTGTGTAAGTCGACACGCCCTCGGTCAGCGCAACACAGAAGCCACGACACAGATGTCATCTTAAACAACTGATTCAGCAGGTCAATGAACCGCACGGCTACACGGCTGGCCTCACTAGCACTGCATGGGGAGGGTGTTAGACCAGCCCGGAATGGCAGCTGGGGCATATGCATACATTTTAGGAGGAGGTACTGCCACGCCCTTTTAGGGGCGGGGTTGAGGTTTTTTGGTGTAACTAGGTTGGTATGCATGCCGTCTGGCTGGTTCAAGATGGTGGTTTGTTTGAACTAGGTTACAAAGGGGCTACAGTGCTGCAGCAATGGCAGATTACTCGTAATTTTGTTTGGCAGCAACTGAAGAGTAGTAAGCAATAAAATATCAGTAATATCTCTAGTGGGCAGATTTTCACCTAAAATTTTTGTCATTTGACATCTTAGAATGCACATATAGCAAAGAAAAACTTGTATACAATCTCGAACGAAAAATATTCATAGAGTGTAGAAAATAAAACGTAACAAGAGAATACAACATATGTCACCTAATAGTTCGATGAGGTGAGGCAAAACACTTGTGGGCAATTGGTTAGCCAATAAGCCTAGCATATTTGGTGTTTCAGACACAGCATTTCTGTGCATCTATGACGTGACCAAACACAACACTTGAAATGAACATGGTATCAAAATGTAAAAGGACTCTAGCGACTGGTTCTGATAAATCACAAGGAGAATTTGCGTATGAACTTAACATGATAATAGGACCAGGAAGAGATGCAAACACAGAACATTATTCTATAAGAACGTACTTACGATTAACAAGAAATGTACAGCTATGATATAAATTAAAGCCCATAGGTTGGAAGCCACGTGAAGCGACCAGTGTGCAGGAATTTTGGCTATGCTGCAATTAGGAGGGAAATGATAGATAAATACATCCTTAGGCGCCAGTTCCGCATGATAGGCCAGCTCGGCAGAACACAAGCATGAGATACTAACCTCAGTGAGTGTGGTCAACGGCCCTGTGGCTACCCTGCTTGTCGTTGATGTCTTGCTGGTTGTACATCACTCAACACACACTAAATGCTGCACCCTTGTTTCGGCCAGGGTGACGCCTCATTATGTTTTCGTAGGTCGACACACGTAAATAAAACACTCGTATAACAGAAATAATTTATTTGTTTCACGACCGCCCAACACGTCCTGCTAGTTTAGAAGCTACACGGACACTGCCGTGACGACGGTATACCACGCAGTATTTGTGGCTGGTGTGTGCCAAAAACTAAAATAGTGAGTGAGGATGGTTACATATGAACACTGATGAAATGTAATAATGAATATTACTGAATCCTTAAAATGTACTGATTTGATATACTAGGCATATTAATATAAACTGAACTACTAGCCCGTTTGAAGATATTAATTAACTAGATACTAGGAATTATTATGACATATCTAATTTTTATTTTTAAATTATTTCCAGTGTTTGCTTTATTTATTTAATGTTTACCGGTTGCAAGGTAGGTGGCAATGGTTCGTATCTGGACGAGTCCAACTATCATCTGGATGGGCAGGGTTCCCATGTGGGCAGTTAACATGGCAGATGGTCGCGGGGAAGCCCATGAAAGCAGTTCACGTCAATAGAGAGAAATTTTGGATTTTAATATTTCAAATTACATTTGTTTTGAGGAGTCCCTCTAAATTTTCAACACTGTTAAAAAAATTTCCGTAAAATCACGGAAAAAGTACTGGCAAAAAATTATCCGGATTTCTTCCTAAATTTACGAACACTTCATATTTTACTGCAACGTAGTGCCCGTAAATGTACGGAAAATTAACTACAAATAACAGAAACTTAATTTCTGTTTATTATGTAAGTGCTGTAAAAATATGGAACATTAACTAAACATAACGGAAACTTAATCCCTGTGTGTTACACAATTTCCGTAAATGTACGGAACATAAACTAAACATAACGGAAACTTCATCCCTGTGTGTTACACAATTTATGTAAAGGTATAGAAGACTAACTTTAATTAACGGAATCTTAATTCCTATTTATAACAGATGTTCCGTAAATAAACTGAACCTGGCGCCTCATTTAACGGAAATGTAGTAATAGTTAATTACAAATCTTCCGTTAATATGAGGAACATATAAGCCTATTTTACGGAAACCTACAACAAATACAAATGGAATTTTTTTCCGTTTGACCGGAGTAACCAAAATGTCTTAAGTCAAGAACAGAAATTCCATTTATAAGCAGAAAGAAAATTGTCGGTGCAATGATCCTCAACGTCTAATACTTTTGTAAGGGTATTTAAAGTCTGAATGCACAAATACATGAAACATTTTCACAGTTTTCTTAAAAATTGTTTTTATAATGACAGGTAAACTTTCCTCGATGGAAAAATCATGTGGATTGGTCTAATCAGTAAACTAACAAACGTTTCTGTAGCAAAATAATTTTCAAACACAAAATTAAAATTGAAAATTTTGCATATACTGTAAAAGCAATTGTTAGCCATGTGATTGTTTCAAGATATTTGCTCTTTTTAAAGCCTGAAAAATGTAAATAAAGACCTTAAAATAGCTTAAATATGCTAGGCTGAAACCTAAATAAAATATTGGCTGCATTTAGTAGGTGTTCACAAGTTTTCCTTTACATATGGACTGCCACAGGTTTTCATTTACAAATGAACTACATCATGTAACTTACCAGTAACATATTCTGATCAGTTTGATACTGCACATAGTGGATTACAGTACTTTTTCTATAAAAAAAAGCTATATTTTCCTACAATTCACTCATTTTCGACTACAAAGAAACATTCTGAATAGTTCATATATAAATTCAGAGCTACAATACAATGACTATTCCAAATTATTAGTCTTAATTAAATTTTTTCAAAAATATTAATTAATTTATGTCACTGATAGATACTTTCACCAATCTTTAACAGACATCTCTCAAAAATAATTATCCGACTGATAGTGGAAATATTGATTATTTACACTATTTCTACCTGAACTTTTATTTTCACTACATTCAATAATTTCTTGGTAAATATTTATACTATTTTTATTCAACTAATTCATTATAGAAATAACACACAATACATATTTCATTTAAACGAAAATTTATTGGCTCGACTACAGTCAATGCACACATTTTCTATATTATCATTAAAGCATTTTTATTCTCACTAATCCTTGTATATACGAAAAAATATTTACAAGACGAAAAACCAAAATGAACCATTTCTGTAATAGTATATTAAACGATTCTGCTATTTCTTCCATTCAGTAAACAGCATGCTGACTGCATGGAATCCTTGGATTTTTCTCATATTGTTCTTTCTTGAAATAAGAATCTGAAACATTCCAGTATATGTATACATTAACATTTTTCTGTTATCAATACCACAGTCACAATGACAACGATGTTAAAAACCAAACAAAAAGCCTCCAATATAAATATGACAAAACTTTATACCTAAAATGAGAAATATAATTTAGACATAGAACAAAGCTTTCTTATTTTAAAACTAACTTATATGAGTGTAGTCTGATTTAGCCAATTTTGACTGGCTACACAAACCCATTAAATAAGCGTACCCCATGGAAAATTTAATTTTGCAACAAATAACATGAAAAGCAAAAAAGAACAGAACAAACCAAATAAAAAACAGCTAGGCCTTAACCCCCCCCCCCTTAAGTCCACTCCGCTAATGGTGTTAGTGCACCAACTTTTTCTTAAATTTACATTAAACATCTCAATGTAAGAGTAGGAATACAGAAAATATATATTTTTGATGACAAATGCAGTTACTTGCAACAATACAGATATAAGTAGATGCACAGAAAAGCTAAACATAACTAAGACAAAAATAAATAGTCCAAATTTCCACAAATAATTGATTCACATAGGCAGTGTGTGTAAAATATGTTCACCTACATGAATTATTGTAGTTTTAACCATCTCAATAGTCAACAAATTAGACATTCACATGATTGTTATTTAGTTACCACTACTTTGCATTCCACTGAAGCATAGAGTCCAAATTTGTAGTATTACATAATTTGTGTATGCTAGCAGTTTCATACACAAATCACAGTGTCATGACTAATATTATTTGGATGAGGATGTGCCCAATACCACAAATGTAAAAGGAAAATTCTGGTTAACTCTGTACACTTGTCACTGTGTGCATGCACATGAGCCAGCCATGCCCAGTGTGTGTGTGTAGTTTTATAATAATGTAATATTTGGCTTAAAACTACATATCACGTGTATGATGATTAAAGATAAAGGCAACTCTGGACAAAGTAAGCATTTTTAAAGTCCTATTCAATTTCTATTTTCAGCCAGTCCATATCTGCCATCTATATGTGCAAAAACTTGCCATGCACTTTTAATTACACAGGCTTGTACCATGTTTACATCGAAATTCCAACACACCGATAAGAATTATCAAATTATTTCATACACAAGTGATCAATAACAGCCATCGTTAACAGCATAGCTACCAACGTCAAGGTTTCAGAAATAGTACAAACTTTAAAGTGAGTAAAATTATGCATAAACAAGGCGCGCATTTCACATTCTGTGTATGTGTAAATGTCATTGAACTAAACTTCTTTAGCTATTTTTAATAAAATACTACACTGTTAACTTGTCAAATTGTTGCATTCAAAATTTATTTAGAAAATGCTGAATAATTAATCATATAACATAAAATTAGCTGAAAAGTTTGGCTTATACTTATGTGTTGTGTGCATGGCTAATATTAGTACACAGCCTTCCCATTATAAAGAAAACAAACTTAATAGGGAAATTACTGAATGTATTGTATTGTAGGATTGTAGGCCTACTCTGTTGTACCAACATAAATATTGCTCATATAATTTTACTGTGTATAAGAAATCTGAACCAACCCAGTTGGTAGTTTTGGTTTTTGCAAGTTTACAAACACAACCCAATTTTAATACACCAATTGATAGGCCCCTACTTTACGATTTGTGGTAACACAGTTTTTCAATTCTCTTTCACAATTCCATAAATAAACAAACTATTCTTACAGAGTGCAGGCTATCTAATTTAATCACACTTTGCACAATTAGCCTCCATTCTTCGACACTGCAAATACTATGGAATTGAGAAATAAATTGTACATCAATGATGTGAACATGCATAAGTGAGATAATTTAATCTCCTGTACAATATTAATACCACATACTTTGAATTTCCAAACAGTTATAAACATCCACATGGTTTGGCGTCTGTATAGAAACGTCATTGTAAAAACTGCAATGATGTATTTCCCAAACATACAAGTTGTTATATTTCCAAGTTTCACGACTGTTAAATACACGGCAGTCAAAACAGCAAGCACCCGCACTGAAATATCCCCGCCACAATAACAGAATGATAAATTTAAGCTTGGCAAAAAAAATATGTTAACAAACACACCACCCAACGACGACAACTTGCGCTTCCATATATGCTGGAAAAATTAGATCTTAACTATGGTTTCTTTCACTTTGCACGGTTTGCTGCGTGTTTTTGAACAATTACTACATGGAAAAGGTAAAACTGGAAAGACATTTCAAATTAAACCCGTCTTACATTCTGTTTTGTGCGAGTCACGGCGGCCAATTAGCCAGGCAAACAACTACCATTGATCGTGTATGTTCTGCAAAGTTCGGGTTACGTTCGTAAAATGTGTGAATAATGATACTTTGTAGTGAAAAATTTAGTACAATGGCTACAAATGAAGCAAGCTAATTCTCGAAACTACAGCATTAAGAGTTTTCTTTATTAATGTCTACAACACTGTACTACTGTATGTCACTTGAGTACGATCTACATACCACATGTTCGATACCGAAATTAAAGGATTTCAGTTCCAGATTTCTTGTTATGAATTGACCAAATAGGAAAAAATTAGAAAAAGCTTGGAAATCGTAAAACAATTTACTTAACTTGTACACTGTTAGAAAATTTGTCCGTAAATTTACGAAAAGTAACGGTAAAAGTTTCTCCGTGGATCTTCGTAAATGTAAAACCTCTTCATAATGTACAGAAATGGTATTCTTCGTTAAAGTAACAGAACTGCCCGTAAATACACAGAAACTTCATCACATATAAAAACGGAATTCTTCGTCAAGTTACAAAACTACCCGTTAATATACAGAAACTTCATTACACATAAAAACTGACTTCTTCCTTTGAGTTATACAACTGCCCGTAAATATACACAAACTTCATTTCACACTAAATCTGTGTTCTTCGTTAAAGTTACAGGAGTGCCCGTAAATATACACAGACTTAATCATACATAAAATTGGTATTCTCCATAAATTTTACTGAATTTTTATAAATATACAGAAACTTCATTTAACCTTCAATACTGTTATTTTTTTAATAAATATCACTGAATGACTGCATACATACTGTAACTTTGTTATGTGTAAAATGCAAAACTATCTACAGAAAAGTTATTCCTAAAAATTTACTGAAACTTCATTATAGCTTACATTTGAAAATACCTTAATTAAAAAAAATAGTTTTCTGTTCATTACATTAAACGTGTTACATTGTCAGTAATACCATAATGCTTTGCAAATTCTTCAGAATGTGGAACACATTATCCATAGTTTAAAAGAATATATTCATCATGTGTCTACTTCCTAATAAAAAAAATAATTTATTGTAATTGTACACATATCCTGTCACAATGGAAAATGGAGTGTGATATGAGAAGATTATACCATTCAACTGTAATTAAAAGATTCGATATTTTCAACTCTTTGTATGCACAACTCACGTAGTGATTACACATTTCTTTTACAAACCATTAAACTATTTTGTACATATCAAGGCACCTTCACAGTACAGTTTAAATTCAGTACATGAAACTAAGTAGAGTACAAACACTATTTAATATTTAAAATTTTCTGAACTGATACCCATATTTTCCAGTTCTATTGACTGCTTTTCCATTATCAATTTCTCTGTTTCTACATGTTGCGCATTTATCGACATACAGTACTTCGTGTTCAATTTGAGCAAAACTTAATATGAGGAAATGTAATTACTACCAATTAGTAGGGTGTTCCATTTATACACACAAGTGTTTGCAAAAGGTAGTCTGGGTGAACTTCATAATCGAAATTCAAGTAGACCTACTGCAGTTCTGTAGTTTAAACTACACGAAGAGAAATTAAATGATTATAAAAAAAATTTTAGTAAAAATGTACATTGCATGTTCATGGAGCTTCTATTTACATCAACAATTTATAAATGCTATGAAAGATTGAACTTGTGTAATATATACAGGATACACATCCACCTAAGCTTAATATCACACAGATTAAGTACATAATGTACGTGAATTAAGGTCACTAAATATCTAAGGAATAAAACACAACAGCTAATGAAATTAGTTAAATTTATTCAGAATGCAGAAAATATATGGTCAGCTATAGACACAAAACAGCACGGAATGATTCCTAAGCAATGCTATAAGTGGTATTAAATCAATAAATTGAAAAAAATTTAAACAATGTAAGTTATTATAATGCATTACAAAAATGTCATTTTACAATGAAAACATTTTACAGAATTAGTTCATGAATACTGT